>MCJB01048864.1:96390-139704 GCA_002018475.1 Nicotiana obtusifolia
AGTTTCGAAGTTTAAAGCTGTTGTAGCCATTACTTTTTGCCATTTTAGGAAGTTTTTGATTATTTTAGTGTTTAAACATTATACTTCATCAATTTAATCTTTGATTATGGGTTTAATTTGTATTTCTTCTTTATTTTCTTCAATACCCACTATAAATAGCTAGATTTTTACTAGGGTTGTAACCCAACCCTAATGTGTAAATATTATGGGTATTTAATCTAATGCTTGTTTATTATTGAGTATTGATTATTTAGCCTAGTTCATGCTTCAATTTTAGAATTAATGGTTGCAATATTGATTCATGCCTTTTGGACTTAGTCTCTACTTGAGAAAGAGGGGCCTAGTCTAGGATAACTTGGCTAAGAAGGAATCGGGTTAATTGAGAGTTCGATTAGCCTAATTAAAGGATTCAAACTAGAGATAGTAAGAAACCGACTTGAGCTCATGTCAACTATTTTGTTTGATACCTATTGGGCTTAAGAAATCCAAATTGGGCAAAATCACTCTTTAACCGAGAGGTATTGAGTGGGTAACGTAGAGTTGAGAGCTATAATACAGCCCAATCAACAAAATAAGTATTAACGTATTTAACCCATTAGGCGAACACCTAGGTCGTGTTCACATCCCCAGGCTCTTAAACTATTTTGAAAAATACCAAAAACAATCGTTCATTTCTAGTTTATTTTCCTTAACTCACAATTGCTAGAGTAATAGTAGAAGTAAAAAATCAAGACTTTTTGTGGAGGTGCAAATTTAGTTAATCCATTCGCTTTCTTCAAGTATATACTCCTGACATCCCTTATAACTCCCTGCGGATTTGACCTCGACTCATAGTTGGGTAATTTATAGTGCATACGACCGTGTCATATCTCTTATTGAGGCGTGTTGTGGATGTCATCAATTTTTGGCGCAGATGCCAGGGAGTTAAAACGGTGTTAGCTATATATTTGGGTTTGTTTTTGGAATATCTTCTTTTCCTTCCGTGTTACTAACTTGTGTGAAATAATTTTAGGTACAACCATGGCGGAAAACCATGATCTCGGAAATATGCATTTGGGGGATGTGGACGTCGAGAATGAGCAAGTTGAGGAGGTACCTCTTCAACCTCAAGCCAACCGAAGAGGCTGGGTGCTTCAAGACAATGTACCCGATCCACCCCCACCTCCACCACGAGCGGCTCCACATCGAATATTACCCAATGAAGGATATGCTAGTGCAATAGTCCCTCCCTGTGTTAGGGCGGGCAACTTCCAAATCACCAATGTGATGCTCACTTTGCTTGAGCAATGAGGTTTCTTCACCGGTGCTCCAACTCAAAATGCGTACAAACATTTGAAGGGATTTGTGGATACTTGTTGAGGGAGCAAACAAATGAATGTCTCCAAGGATGCATTGAGGCTAAGGCTTTTCCCTTCTCTCTACGGGGGAAAGCTTTAGATTGGTTGAAATGATTGTCGAACCACTCAATTCACACTTGGGATGAGTTGGCGGAAAAGTTCATTTCTAAGTTCTTCTCTCCAGGGCGCATGGAAACACTTCGAGATGAGATTTTGACACTCAAGCAAGAGCTGAATGAACCACTACACGAGATATGGGAATGTTGTAGAACAATGGTCAAGGAATGTGATATTTAGCTTAAAGTATATATATTTATATGTATATCGCCTCATGTTTTACTCGTGTTTCATGGATTTCGGATATAAATGTGTTGATTTATATTAATTCGGGGTGTTTTTATGTATAGGAATCATCCAGAAGCAATTGGAGGCGAAAGGTGCGAGATTAGAGCCAAAACGGAGGAAAACGGGAAAAGTTGGATTTTTAGCACCACATGCAGCCCTCCACGCCACCTGTGCCGCCAGTGACAGAAACTTCAATAAGCTAGCGCCAGGGCCAGCGTGGGGCGGTGGCCTGGACGCTGGTGACGGGAAAGTTATCCAACTTTGCCCGAGACAAGGTTATTTCGGCCCTTGACCTACCCAATGCGTATAAAAGCAAGACTAAGCTTATTTTTAGGGGAGACGCCACTTTGAAGAGATAATACACACGGGAACATTCAGGAGTGAGGAGATCTCAGTTTTCTTCATCTTTTCTTAGTATTTTCAATTATCCAACACTTATGAAATTGTTTGCTATTATCATGAGTGGCTAAAACCCATAGTTCTAGGGTTGTAATTTAGCCATGAATATTGTTGTGTACCATTGACTTAACCTTGATTACAATTCATCAATATATGATTGTTTCTTCAATTCTATGATTAATTGCTTAATTGTCTGGCCAGCAGTTAGGTTCTATTTACTATCTAGGCTATACTTGAGAAAGCCATATTTAGATCAGAGAAGAATTAAAGAGAGCACGGTCTTAACTGTGAGGGGCGCAGATTTGTGGTTAGGATATGAATATACCTAGTCACCGTGCTTAATTAAATATCGTAATCTTAATGCGCTCTTAATAGATTGATTTCATAGGAATGTAGGCGTTAATCTATTTTGAATAGGCGAGTAATACTTCGGGAGAAGGCTACGAGAGCAATTGTTCGATTAATTAGCAACCATGAGTGAATTGTATAAAAGGGAGAGTTAACTAGAATACAATAGGATTAGTGAATCGATCACAACCTTGAAATATTTGTCTCTACTGAATACACAACAACTATTTTGCTGCTTGATAATTTAGTTACTAGTTATAGTTATTATTTAGTACAATCACACCTTTGAACTCGAATTGGCTCAACTGAATAATAATCTTAGTGAATTTAGTGGGTAGTTAATACAAGTCTCTATGGGTTCAACACTGGACTTATCATTTTATTACTTGTATGACCACGTAAACTTGCGTGTGCGTCTGGGAGCAACAAGTTGTTGGCCCCGTTGCATGGACTTAGAAATTAGCTATTTTTCTAGATTAGACTTTTACTTTTATTTTTAAAAGTTTTATTTTTTCTGTAAATATTTTTATTTTTATAATTATTTGATATTTTCTCTTAGTGTATTTCTAGTTCTCTGATCATAACATCTAGGGATGGAATACATGGAGATAAGATAATTGATGAAGAAGCTCGGTTGACGGAAGAATTTTATGGCTCGTATTTTTGGGCTTGTCATGACCTGACCTTTTGGAAGTCTGAATTTGAATATGAGAGTAAGGGTTGGTATTGTGACGAATATTATCGATTAAGGCAATATGCGAAACGACGTTGTTTACTAACAATGTTGGTGAATGATTGGTCTAAAGAGAGAGTTGATCTTGGACAAGAAATTGACAGGTTTGGCTTGGCTGTGCGCAACTTGGATGCAGATTTGAGTGCAAAAGTTGATGCGTGTAATGCCCAACAATTTAGTGATGAGTTGTGTGAAGCTGAAAAAGATCTTCTAGGACAAATTGAGGAACTAAAACGAGAATACCAATCATTAGACCATATTCTTGTTGATGATGCCGAGGTTGAGGGAGTATATATTATTGAGGATGTCAAAAATAATGCAGTTTTGGAGTTGGGGCATGTTGGTCCTCATTCTAAATATTTTTCTACATTATGTTTCGATGGAGACATGGAGATCGAGCCTTTGGGAGATGTATAGATGAAGAACAAGACCCTTATATTCTAAAATTTGCAACACCAAAAAGGCAAAACGACATACCTCACTTAAAGGCCAAGCAGTGCAAGATGTGATATCTATTGCTTGGCTCCTTTATTTTTACACTACCGCCCCAGGAACGTGACAGAATAATTGATGCAAAATTGGAGGCATAATTCATATCCTCAAAGTGGAAGGAAAAGTGACGAAAGTGATGACGTCGTGCTGCGATGTTAAATTAAGCGCTTGTTGGGAGGCAACCCAATTTTATTTTTCTTTTATTTTTTTATTTTTTATTTTTTATTTTTTATTTTTTATTTTTTATTTTTTTATTATTGTGTTATCGTTGTAGTGTTGTTTTTGTATTTTGTAGGACTAGGAGTTTGGACTCAAAGCCAATAGGCATGTGAAAAAAATGAGCAAGTGGTTGGAACTAAGTGTGAGGTAACCACACAAAAGACCATCCTTGGGAGAAGTTTGAATATCTCATGAGCTGCTAATACTTCGGCCTTTGGTCTACCAGGGAGTCTCTTTTATCCTCTTGTTATTTATGATATGCATTGAGGACATTGCACAATTTTAAGTGTGGGGTGAGGAGATTGTCTGAGTGATTTTCTGTGCTATCCTTGCTTAATTGTAATATTCTTTCTTAGTGTATTAGTTTTTGTTTTTAAAAAAAAATTGAAGAAAAAAAATATATGAAAAAAAGCTCGGACTTTTCCTAACGATATATCTTTTGGATAATTCTTGAAGGATAAAGTCTGATTAAAAACACCAAAAGGATTTCTTTTTTTAGGATAGTTATAGGTAGTATCCCTTGATTTTTCTTTGGGCGCCGGTTCTTTTCCAAGGGTGTAGCTCAAACCAGCTACTTTATTTTCTTTTTAGAAATAGGTTAGGAAGGAATTGAGTTGCTCTGAGATACTTAGTGACATGTTTGGTGCTGGTATATTAGGCTATGACATGCGATCTATCTTCTCGTGCATTTGGTTTGAATTGTGATGCTTAAGTAAAATAAATGGCCTATTTTGTGAGGCCTCTTCTCAATTGTTCTACTTGTATGCCACATAGTGCATTATTGCTTAAATTTCTCAATGATATGTGCTTGCTTGACTTGAGAGTTGAACAGAACCGTCTTGATTGAGTCATGTGCAATGTGTGTGTGAGGAATTGTGATTCTCTATGCTATCCTGTGTAGTCTAGAACTTGCCCTGTGTGTTAATCGAAGTGAAAATTTTAAGTTGTGCTAATCTAGGAGATGACGTAGGCGTTTCTTGCTAGAGCATGGATATTCTTGTCACTTGAAGATAAAATTTTCCTTTGCTAGCCCCTTTGAGCCTATAGACCTTTCTTTTGGCACCCATATTACAAGCCGTACCCCTATTTTGTTCTTAATTTGAGATTGTTGAACCTTTACCTCCTAAGGCACTTAGTTGCTAAAAGAAGTAAGGTGAGAGATAGGGGATTCGCTTTTGAGTGGAACCATGGAAGGGCCCCTTGGTGCACTAAAGTTGAAATCAAAAGTCACTAGCCGATGAACTTTAATGTATGGAGTGTGTGTAGAAAAGAAAAATAAAGAGGGAAAGAAGAAATTGCAAGAAAGAAAAATGATAGTCAAATAATATAGAAAAACACACACCTCCTAATCTTACTAAGAAAAACACACACCTCCTAATCTTACTAATTCGTGCTAGTGGAAATATAGAAGTGCTTAATTGAAAAAAAAAAGGTTATGTTGTATATGGGCTTGTGGCGAGAGAATTGGTTGAGAAGAATATGTGCTTGATTTGTGAGTATAGTGTATTAAAGTGCTTAGGAGGGTTAGTCACTAATCCTAAATGTATCCTACCCATCCCTTAGCCTATATTACAACCTTAAAGTCCTAAATGATCCTAGATTTGGCTAGCTTAGATTAGTAGAGATGTATACTACGGGCAAGCTTATGGTACGACCATGGGATGCACATGAATTCTTTGTGAGAGTGAGCGAATTTTGTTCAATTTTGTGATGTCCTTAATTTATATTCAAAAGCATACTTGAATGTGTGGACTATTCTATATTCACTCTTTTGTTTGTTGGTGAGGGCACATGATCTCATGAAGGATTGGTAATGTTGTAAACGTCTCTTGTTGGGTAAGTGTGCGATTGAGAGTGCTTAGTGGTAGCGAGTCAGCTTTTGAGGTAAGCTAGTTACGGATAGGTTGTTTGAATTGATTGAATTGAAATGGATATATATTTGGGCATGTTTAAAACGGGAAGAATTTGAATTTTGTATGTTCATGCTTGATTGCCGGTATCAATCATAGTCAAGGGTAGAGTGTATGGTAAAAAAAATGAAGTGCTCCTCTATAGTTGAGATTTGTATGTAGTTGGGACTGAGTTGTTAGTCCCATTGCTCGAGGACGAGCAAGAGTCTAAGTGTGGGGTGTTGATATTTAGCTAAAAGAGTATATATATATATATATATATATATATATATATATATATGTATGTATGTATATCGCCTCATGTTTTACTCGTATTTCATGGATTTCGGATGTAAATGTGTTGATTTATATTAAATCGGGGTATTTTTATGTGTAGGAATCATCCGGAAGTAATTGGGGGCGAAAGGTGCGAGATTAGAGCCAAAACGGAGGAAAACTAAAAAAGTTGGATTTTTAGCGCCACAAGCAGCGCTCCACGCCACCTGTGGGCCCAGTGGTAGAAACTTCAATAAGCCAGCGCCAGGGCCAGCATGGGGCGCTGTGCTGGATGCTGGTGACGGGAAAGTTATCCAAGTTTGCCCAGGACAATATTTTTTCGGCCCTAGACCTACCCAACGCGTATAAAAGCAAGACTAAGCTTATTTTTAGGGGGGAGACGCCACTTTGAAGAGATAATACACACGAGGAACATCCGGAAGTGAGGAGATCTCAGTTTTCTTCATCTTTTCTTAGTATTTTCAATTATCCAACACTTATGAAATTGTTTGCTATTATCATGAGTGGCTAAAACCCATAGTTCTAGGGTTGTAATTTAGCCATGAATATTGTTGTGTACCATTGACTTAACCTTGATTACAATTCATCAATATATGATTGTTTCTTCAATTCTATGATTAATTGCTTAATTGTCTGGCCAACAGTTAGGTTCTATTTACTATCTATGCTATGCTTAGGAAAGCCATGTCTAGATTAGAGAAGAATTGAAGAGAGCACGATCTTAACTCTAAGGGGGGGCGGATTTGTGGTTAGGATAGGAATATACCTAGTCACCATGCTTAATTCAATATCGTGATCTTAATGCGTTCTTAGTAGATTGATTTCATAGGAGTGTAGGCGTTTATCTATTTTGAATAGGCGAGTAGTTCTTCGGGAGAAGGCTACGAGAGCAATTGTTCGATTAATTAGCAACCATGAGTGAATTGTATAAAAGGGAGAGTTAACTAGAACACAATAGGATTGGTGAATCGATCACAACCCTGGAATATTTATCTCTACTGAATACACAACAACCATTTTGCTGCTTGATAATTTAGTTACTAGTTATAATTATTGTTTACTATAATCACACCTCTGAACTCGAATTGGCTCGACTGAATAACAATCTTAATGAATTTAGTGGGCAGTTAATACAAGTCTCTGTGGATTCAACACTCGACTTATCATTTTATTACTTGTACGATCACGTATACTTGCGTGTGCGTTTGGGAGCAACAAAATGTCCCAACAATGATATGAAGGAAAACACGATTCAACTAACCTTCTATCGTGGGATTAACACAACCAACCAATGTGTAGTGAATCAACTTGCCGGTGAGAATTTCATGACTACTCCTTATGCGAAGGCATGTGAGATTTTGGATGAGATGGTGGAAACGTCATCGTCTTGGCAATCGCGGGTCAATGTTCTACAAGGTGACCCGAATATGATCCACGTTCACGAAGAATTACAAGACCATGGACAAGCCATCGCCGAATTGACAACCACCATGACTCAACTAGCAAAGGCGCAACTAAATTAAGTGCAAAATCCCAAGTAAGTCAATGCCATGGAGGAAGTGAACATGATGGGTGAACAAGAGGAGGACCAAGGGTCCACAAGTGGAAAATAGAATTGAGAACTATGTGCAAGAAGATGTATTTTTGAGCAAGATGATTCCTATAATGAACAGGAAGAGGAGGTGCAATATGTAAACAATTATCAAGGTCAAAGAAACGATTTTCAAGGCCCAAACCAACAACGATGGCGACCTCAAAACAATCAAGGTAATTGGAGCAGAAACAACAATAAAGGGAATTGGCATAACAACAACATCAAGGAAATTTGAGTGGAAATAACCAAGGTAATTTGGGGGGGGGGGGGTTAACAATCAAAGCAGATGGAGCAACAATCAAGATAATCGGGGGTCGGGTTCTCAAAGGCCCCCGATGTATCAACAACCAAGCAACCTGCCTCCTTATCTTTCCCATGGTTAAAGTTATTCAAGCAATGAGATGGGGAATATTGAAAATATGTTCAAACAAATGATGGAAAAGAATATTGATTCGGATGCCCAACTTGCCTCACACAACTCATCAATCCGCAACCTAGAAGTTCAAATGGGAAAAATCTCTCAAGCACTAAATTCTCGTCCTAAGAGGATACTACCAAGTGACACGGTGGTAAACCCAAAGGGTGGAAACAACATGGGGCATGCCATGGTGATTATCACAAAAAGTGGAAGAGGTGGGAATGCACCCACCTCAAGTTAAAGGCAACTTATTGATGAGGAGCAAGTGATGCAAGAAGAGGAGCTCCTAAACAATGTGGTGCAACCTAATGAGGAAGTTCGGATTGATATTCATGATATTGTGGAAGAGACTCAAGAGGAGGTGAACCTATCTAGGGAACACACTATTGACATATCGGAGCCGGTAGTGCAAAAGGCTAAGACACCATTGCCTAAGCCTCCACCTCCGTACCCTCAAAAACTTGTCAAGCAAAATGGTGAGAAGCAATTCAAGAAATTCATTCAAATGATGAAGAGTTTCTGAATGAATGTGCCAATTGAAGCTTTGGAACAAATGCCCGGTTATGCAAAGTTTATGAAGGATCTTATGACAAAGAAGCGGTGAATGAATTTTGAAACCATCAAAGTCACTCATCAAGTGAGTGCGATTGTGCACTCAATGGCTCCTAAGTTGGAGGATCCCGCTTTCACGGTTCTGTAATGGCCCGCTTTCACTGTTCAGATATTGGAGGATATGCTCCGAGCTTGTGTCATTGACTTTGGAGGGTCGTGGGACCAGTTTTTGCCATTAGCAGAGTTCCCCTACAATACAGCTACCAGTCGAGCATTCAGATGGCTCCCTATGAAGCATTATATGGTAGGCGGTGTCGAACTCCGGTTGGGTGGTTTGAGCCGGGAGAGGCTCGGTTGCTAGGCACAGATCTGGTTCAGGAGGCCTTGAACAAGGTCAAAATCATTCAGGAAAGGCTTCGTACAGATCAGTCCAGGAAAAAGAGTTATGCGGATCGCAAGGCCCGAGATATGTCTTTTATGGTTGGCGAGCGGGTATTACTCCGGGTGTCGCCCATGAAAGGCGTGATGAGATTTGGGAAGAGGGGCAAGCTTAGCCCTAGGTTTATTGGACCATTCGAAATTCTTGATCGAGTGGGGGAGGTAGCTTATAGGCTTGCATTGCCGCCAAGCTTATCAGCCGTGCATCCAGTTTTTCATGTGTCTATGCTCCGGAAATATCACGGCGATCCAACTCACGTGCTAGATTTCAGCACCGTTCAGCTGGAAAAGGACTTGTCTTGTGAGGAGGAACCGGTAGCCATTCTAGACCGGCAAGTCCGTCAGCTGAGATCAAAGAGTTTTCCTTCTGTTCGTGTTCAGTGGAGAGGTCAGCCACCTGAGGCATCGACCTGGGAGTCCGAGTCCGATATGCGGAGTTGTTATCCATATCTTTTTCCCGACTCAGGTACTTCTTTATCCTGTCCGTTCGAGGACGAACGGTTGTCTTAGAGGGGGAGAATGTAACGGCCCGATGTGTCATAGAAACACATATAATACTAATTGTCTAGATTTGGCTTGTTTTAAGTATAAATCCCTCTTAGTAATAATGCAATTTTAACATTCTTGCGGTGTATGAGGTATAAGAATCTAATAATTAAGAAAAGAGTTCAAAATGGTAAGTAATGCAGGATATGCGGTTGCATTTCAGACATGCGGACCGCATATCTTACACAGGCATCGCATACTTGGACAGATTTCTGGGCAAGATTCATGCCAGAAATGCTCTCTGAAATGTGGACCGCATTTCAGGAATGCGGACCGCAAATTTGGCTGCCCGTATCGCAGATTAGAACAGAGAACTGGACAAGTCTTATGTCAAAAATGCGGCGAGAAATGCGGACCGCATTTCTCAAATGCGAACCGCAAATACCACAGTGAGATCGCAGAGTGAGGCAGAGTTTTGGGCCTAATGCTATGCCAGAAATGCGGTCCAAATGCGGACCGCATGATGAGTTTGCGACCAGAATGCGATCGCATTCTGGATACCTGAAATTTTATTTTGTACGGAATTTTGACCCACTATAAATAGGAACTAGGAACCCTAACATGCAAACCTCCCCTTATTTCCTCAATTACCTCAGAGAAACTCACTAAAACACCCTCAAACCCCAGCAAAACAACCTCCAAATCACCTTGGAAATAACCCCAAAATCCGTGAAAATGTATCCAAAATATAGTCATCAACCTCCCTATTTATCAGCCCAGCTTTCCCCATTTAAACCCACCAAGAACCAGCTGCAACTCGCCAGAAAATAGCCCCAGTTTAAGCTGAAAAACAACCGTAGAATCACTTCCCTCAAACCCCAACATCCATTACAAGGAACCTCACTCTCTAACACCAAAGACCCAGCTCAAATTGCTGCAAATTGTGCCAAGAATTTCAGCTGAGTTAAGGCACCCTACCAAGTTGTAGCTCGTTAGCCCCAATTGAGTTCGCCTAAAGTTTGTGAGTACCCATAAAAGGTTGGGCTTGAGGAATTGTTGGAAATCTAGGAATTTTCGCAAAGCAAGGTAAGTGTTGGTTCTAACCTTAGCTTGGGGGATTAGAAATCGTGTCTTGTTTGCTAAATTGCTCCTTCTTGAGAACAACGTATAGGCATGATAATGGGTGTCTATATATACTGAAAAAGGTTTTGACCATTCTTGTTCTTACTTCGTATTTGTTGAAGGAGTCCTCACCACTTCTTCAAGACTGGTACGGGAGAGAAGATAGAAAGTATACTGAAAAAGGTTTCCTTGTATCTGGTCATTTGACTAGAAAAGTTAAAATGCAAAGAGGATAGTTCTTAAAATTTTATTTCTTATCCTGCAAACTTAATTTGCAAGGAAGTACACTCTTGGATAAAAGTTTTTTAATGAGAGTAAGCAATTTAAATATGTTGTTCCTGTCTGTACGACCAAACTTCTATGTTTTAATATTTTTGTGAGATAATATAATCATCCATGGTTCTCTGTCATTTGTAATCACCCTCCTATTCCAGTCACTTCTTGATTATACCACCTCCTTGATTTTAATAATGTCAGCAAGGTTAAACAACATTTATAAACTAAATGGATTTAGTTGTATTGGACATTTTTCTGGCTTCCTCGTTGGAGGCTTTTCTTTTTTATCTCATCCATAATTTACCAAGAGACTGTTGATATCTCTCAGTGTCCTTTTTTCCACCCTTCTAAAGTATGCTAGTAGCTGGCAGGCCCAATTGGTGTCTATAATTTTTTCTGGGCAAGTCCATTTGATTTCTATAATTTTGAGTCAATTTGTTTAAAGCTATGCTCTAATTCATAGTCAGGGCCACTCTGATTGTTTTCAACTTGCATCCTCACTAATGTTTTCATATATACATAAGTTAGAATGATAAGTTAAGCTATTTTGCATTTTGATGATTTGCCAAACAGTCTCGAGGAACCAGATAGGAATCATTTGTAATCAGTTCAGTTGGCCTTGATATGATATGTTACTTTATATTTTGATGCTGGTCAAACGTTCTCGAGGAACCAGATAGGGACCAGATGTGATCAGTTCCTCTGACCATCGTACAGTCAACTCTACAGTTGTAAAAGCTATTGCAATGTATAGTCTGGCAGCAGTACAATAGCAGCTTGCTAGAGGCCAAATTAAAAGATGAAATATCCTAATCTCTTCTCACATACTCTCTCATATGTATAGAACATGATACAAGTTTTGACTTAACACTTGCATTCCAAAAAAAAATATTCTCTCAAGTGCTAGCCGCCACAGCATTCAAGGCTCTCTCAAGAACAAAGTTGCTACAACCTTAAGGACCAGATCCGGATATTGAAGATATCTTAAGTCTTTAAGTTTGTTGAGTCTTTGTTATTTTATCCCACTTATAATCCTACACTACTTTTAAAAAGTATCTTTGCAGGACAGATTTTGACCATTGTTTGTTTTGGTTTTTGACTAAAGTTAGTCAAGATTTGTTGCTTTGTAATAGAGTTATTGAAAGGGCCTACAATAGAGTTATTGTAAGAGGTGAGAGATTAAGAGTTTAATTTCTAGACTGCAATAGGTTCTAATCTGAAGTTTGCTCTGTTTAGTGGAGTTGAAATCCTACAAGGGTAGGTTGTGATTTTTAATTGCTTGAGCAAGGATTTTTTCACGTAAATTTCATATGTCTTTTACTTTTCACTTATTTACTGTGAGAACAGATAGAGGACCTGGTTCCCTATACTGTTCTATTTTACTTTCAGCTTATTTACCGTGAGAACAGATAGAGAACCTGGTTCAATATACTGTTTGGTGGACTCCTAGTTTCTATCAATTGGTATTAGAGCAGGTTCTTTCTAAAAGATTAACACCGGAAAGGATCTTCATCATAGCTACTCCACCAAACCTCGAGGAAGGACAATCTACCACAAGACCTCCAAGATTCAATAGAAAGTACTATGTATGGTGGAAAACTATAATGGAAGACTTCATTATGGCTGAAAACTCCGAGCTTCGGGACATGATTTGTGATGGTCCCTTTGTCCCTATGAAGGCTGTTGGAGGAGGGAACAAGGACTTTACCAAAATCAAGAAAAGAATACAATGATGTTGACCGTAAAGATGTTGAGAAGAACTTTAAGGCGAAGATGATTCTTGTGTTTGGTATTGGACCAGACGAGTATAATTGTGTCTCGACATGTGAATCTGCCAAGGAAATCTTGGAAGCTCTTCAAACGGCTCACGAGGGTACTACTCAGGTAAAGCAGCCCAAAATAGACATGCTTACTACTGAGTATGAGCTCTTTAAGATGAAAGAGGATGAGTCCATTCAAGAATTGCATACCCGTTTAACCTCCATAATCAATGAAATTTATTTACTTGGTGAAATCATTCCAACCAATAAGCTGGTCCGGAAGATACGCAGTGTTCTACCAGTTCCCAGGAGATCAAAGTTAATGCGATCACTGAAGCCAAAGACCTGCAGAAGCTGACTATTGGCGAGCTAATTGGAAATCTCACAACCTATGAGATGAAGCAAAAGAAAAATCATGAAAGAAGAGAGCACAAGAAGGAGAAGAACCTGAATCTCAAGGCTGCCAAAAATGACTCAAGTAGTGATGAATCCGACATGGTGTATCTCACTCGAAGATTCCAAAAGATAAATCAAAGAAATGGTGGGATTACAAAGAAAGGAATTTATAGCAGGTATTTCAAAGGAAATGATTGCTTTCATAAGTGTGGAAAATCCAGATACTTCATTAAAGACTGTCATCTTCATAAGTTGGATCATTGCAAAACCAACACTGATAAGGCGGTTAAGAGGAACCAGCTCCTGACAGGAAGTTCAAAAGAAGAGATGCTGATGACAACGTGGTAAAGCAAGTTATGATTGCCTGGGGAGATTCCTTCAGTGAATTTGAAGGTGAGGATGACCAAGGAGATACGTCTATGATGGTTGTTGATAATGAATCTTCAGAATATGAATCAATCTTAGCACTTATGGCTAAGTATGATGATGATGAGGACAAGGTGGAAGATGACGTAAGTTTTCTTGCTATGCAAAGAAATTTGAAAACATACTCAAAGAAAAGAATGATGTCCTTAGCAAATGTGTTGATTGATGCCTATCATAGTCTCATTAATGAGAAAAATGCTCTAATTGAAGAAATTGGTGACACAGAACAAGAGAGGATTGATATGGTAGTTTCTATTGCAGACTTGAAGGAATGGGTGGAATAATTAACTAGAGAAATATCTTATTAAAAACCAAATAAAAAAATATATGGAAATCCCTAAAGAAAAAGAAGTGGCTAGTGAGGCTCAACTTGAGTTTTTGAGTGAGCTTAAAAAAATTAAACAAGTATTACTGCTGAGTTTGAAAAGAATAGAAAACTTTAGGAGGATTTGAAAAGGGTTGAAAATGATCTTGATAAGTCACTTAAATGGACCTGGTCCTCTGATGTAATAACGTCTATGTACAAGAGTAATGGTGAAAACAGGCAAGGAATCGGGTTTCAAAAGGCTAAAACCTCCTATAATCCCCATAGCAAGTATGTAACTGTGGTTGATAATTGGTTGTGTACTCACTATTGTCAAACTGGTCATTGCAATGACTCTTGTAAAGCCAAAATTCAATCTTTAGAGAAAAATTAAGTTTTTGTTGAAAAGAAGCCTACTGTTGAGGAATATGGTTCTTTGAGAAGAAAATATGGGTTGCCTGCATGGGAAAAAAGAAGTTTGATCCGCCCGTTCTATCATGGGTTCTATTCAGTAATTTTGTATGCAGGCTGGAGTGAGACAAAGCAGTCAAAAATGATATATGGATAGTGGCTGCTCGAAGAATATGACTGGAAGAATGGATAATTTTCCCTCACTCAAGGCCTTCCAAGGTGGGAGTGTGTCCTTTGAAAATGGCAAGAAGGGCTATATTGAAAATGTGTACTATGTGATTGGCTTGAAATATAGTCTGTTGAGTGTGTCTCAAATCCGTGACAACGGAAATGAAGTAAAGTTCTTGTCCAAATCTTGCACTGTCACCAATCTAAAAATTGGAAGTGGTGTTGATAGCCAAAAGGTTCAAGAAAATCTATGTTGCAGACTTTGATTCACTTAATGGTGGTGATCTAACATGCCTAAGTAGCATTGATGATGATGGTGAGTTATGGAACAGACGACTAGGGCATTCGAGTTTTTCTTTGCTGCAAAATTTATTTATGAAGGACCTGGTTCGTGGGTTGAAGCAAACAACACTGCCTGCTACTTGATTAATAAGTGCATGATCATGTCTTTTCTCGAGAAGACTCCCTATGAACTGCTCAATGGGAGAAAACCTAAGCTGAATTACCCGAGAGCCTTTGGATGCAAATGTTTCATTTTCAATAATGGTAAGAAGGCTTTAGGGAAAATTGTATGCAAAAAAGTGATGAGGGAATTTTCTTGGTTACTTATCTCAAAGAAATGCATACAAAGTCTACAACAAAAGAACTCATTGTGTAGAAGAAAGCGTGCATGTGATCTTTGATGAATTCCATAAATTAAGTGGCAAAGGGTCACAGAACAAAGAAGATGAAGATGGAGAAATTACAAAAGTTCCTGGTGAAGAAGATGGAGCAGAATCTCCAGAGGGCACAGAGGAACCTCGTCCCTCTATTACCTCAATTGAAGCTGAACATATGGCTGCTCATGTTGTATCAGGTACTTTTGATCCTGGACAAAGAAGTGAAAGTCATACATCTGTTGATGTAAATGATTGATCGAATATGGAGGAACCTGGTCCCTCGAATCCTGAAGTTAAAGTATCAAACTGGAAGCACAAGAGCTCACATCCCTTTCAAAATGTAATCACTCTATGAGAGTCTGGTATTCAAACTAGATCTAAGGCTAGGAACACGTATGCCTTCTTAGCCTTTTTGTCTCAAATTGAACCTAAAAACATCAACGAAACATTGAAAGATGCCGACAAGATAGCTACTATGCAAGAAGCTCCATCGATTTGAGAGAAACAAAGTGTGGCACTTGGTCCCTAGGCCTTCAGACATAACAGTGATTAGAACTAGGTGGGTATTCCGAAACAAGCTTGATGAATTTGGAAACACAACAAAAAATAAATCAAGCTTCAAAAGGTACTTTGATCAGTCAATAAAAGTACATCAAGGAGCTGTTGAAAAGATTTAAGATAGAGAATTCTACGACTATTGATACACCTATTGCCACTGTAACTTGACTAGACATGGACAAACCTGGTTCTCCTGTCAATGAAACTATGTATAGGGATATTGTTGAGTCTCTTATGTAGTTGACTGCTAGCAGACGTGATATTATTTTTAGTGTTGGGTTATGTGATAGGTTCCAATCAAGCCAAAAAGAATCTCACTTGAAGGCTGCCAAAAGAATTTTGAGGTATCTCAAGGAACATAGTACCTGGTCCTCTACTATCCTTCAGGAGATAATTCTGATTTGGTTGGATATGTTGATGCTGATTATGTTGGATTTCTGGTGGATAGAAAGAGTACATCTGGAATGGCACATTTTCTAGGACCATGCTTGATCTCATGGGGTACAAAGAAATAAAACTCCGTGGCTCTTTCTACTACTGAAGCTTAGTATATGGGTGTTGCTTCGTGTTGTGCACAACTGCTATGGATCAAGCAACAACTTGAGGATTTTGGTGTATTTACGAATTGTGTTCCCTTATTGTGTGATAATACAAGTGCTCTTAACATGGCAAGGAACCTGGTGCAAGAACAAAGCGCATTGATGTGAGACATTATTTCTTGAGGGACAATGTTGAAAAGGGTCTGATCTACGTGAAGTTCTACAAGACGGAGGACCAGGTAGCAGATATCTTCACCAAAGCATTGAGCAGGGAACACTTTAAAAGAAATCGTCTAGAGTTAGGCTTATCAAGCTCAACTAAGAACCAGTTCCCTCAATGACTGCTATGTTAAGAAGGAAAGGTACAATGCTAAGAAATATTTTTTGGCGGCATCTAACTCAATTCTGTACTATTACAGCTATACACACATGCCGTTTCAGGAAAAAACAAGTACGAGTGACATTCCACTTCTCGGAGTTCTTGCTCAAATTTTCAAAAACCGTCAAGGAATCTGGTTCCTGTGACTCAGGTTAGTAGTCTCTTCAATACTTATATGTTTTTAAACTGCTTGAATTCCATGCCATTAACCTATTTCCGCCTCTATTCTATATTTTGAAGTCCAAAATGTTACACCTCTTCTAAATGACCCGTTGCCCCAAAAACCATTTCCTTCTCTCACACCCATTCAAAATCGGTTTTTTTCTTCTAAACCAAAAGCAATCATGTCTTACCTGGAATCATCCTCTTTAAATATGCTAGAAGTGAATCCAACCCTGTCACCTTCCAAAATCCTAACTCTATCTGAATCAAAACCTCAAGAAGTCTTAGGTAGATTTTGATGAGACTTTAACTTAATGGTAACGGGGTCAATCTAACATTCTAGAAAGTGAGGCTGAAATTATTGTTGGATTTGTAGAAGCCTTGAAGGTTGGCAGAAGTAGTGAAGGAACTCAGGGGGAATTGGTAAATGTGGTGGAAAAAGGAGAACTGAATGAGGGACCTGATCCTTCTAATCCTTCTCAGGATGTTGATTTTGAAGATGGCCTTTTTGAGCTCTATGTTTAAATGAACTTTTGATCCAGTAAAAAGTATTGGTGAAAGTAGATTGATTGATGATGAAGTGGCATCACATGTTGATGTGATGAATGTAGAGGATGAGGAGAATGAAGTGGAAAAATCTCCACTTATGAGAAAGAATTCAAAGAAGAGCAAAATGGAGCAAAGAAAGCTGGCTGAGAAAAATGTAACAGATGATAAGAGTGAACAAATTGAGAAGGAGAAGAGGGAGACCCGACTGCTCGGGAAAAGAAAAGGTGTGTGAGTGAGGAGCCTGGTTCCTTAAAGAATCAAAAGGTTGAGCTATCAGAGTTAGATAGGACGGAGAGTCTAAAGTCTCAAAAATTATTGTTAGGCAGAATGTTTGACTCTAATATTGCTGAAAAATGGAGGAACTTCTTGAAAATGTTGAGTTCTAAAAATAGAATCACCTCTTTGTTCTTCCAAGTCCCTAAGTTTATGAAACTTCTATGCAAATTTGTCTATTACTGATGATGATACTCTGATATTGTATATGAATAGGACTGAGTTTGTTCTAATGAGGAGAAGCTTGGGGAGATTCTTGGCGTTCCGACTGATGGTTTAGCTCGCCCAGAGAGGTAGAGAAGCAGGTCCCCGTGGTCCTGCGACAGAAGAGAATGCTCAGTTGAAGGCTGAGAATGACAGGTTGAGGAAATAGGTGGAGGACCTAAGAAAGCAGATGATCATTGATCAAAGGACTGTGAATGAATGAATGGAGAAACTCATCAAGACCTTAGCCCCTTAATTTTCTTCCTGCCTGGTGATCCATGTCTTTCACCCCTTCCAAATTCCAGCGAATTCCTATCTTCTTTTGATCCCTATGTTTGATGACATTGGTACTTTAATTGTTTAAATTGTCATATTCTGTATTGATTGAAACTGCTGTGCTTTTGTTACAATTACTCTACTATGGGCAATCACTCTATTTTGTGCAATAATATTCACTTGTTGTTCTTGTTATTGTTTATGTTGTGTTGCCCAAGTGGCATGAGTTAATGTTGCTGAACTTCTTTATGCTTGTGATTCTTCTGTTATTCTTTTCAATGACGCCAAAATGGGAAGTCACATCGTTGTCAACATCGGAAGGAACGAAATCGAATCGATATGTTGTGTTGTGCATGAAAGATAGGTCTGCTTCGCAGGAGGAACGTTGTTGTTAACATGTTGATTATAAGTCTTATCCGTTGAGGGAACATGTGAGAATTTGGTTCTCAGGGGGGGATACCAATTATGGGTATGTTATCATCAAAAAGGATAAAATTGATAAGTTATGCTATTTTTGTGTTTTGATGATTTGCCAAACAGTCTCGAGGAACCAGATAGGAACCAGTTATGATCAGTTCCTTTGGCCTTGATATGATATATTACTTTATGTTTTAATGCTGGTCAAATTCTCGGAACCAGATATGGACCATATGTGGTCGGTTCTCCTGGCCGTCGTACAGGCAACTCTACAGCTGTAAAACTTACTGCACTGTACCGTCTGTCAGCAGTATAGCAGGATAGCTGCAGCTTGCTAGTGGCCAAACTAAAAGATGAAATGTCCACATCTTTTCTCACATACGCTATCATATATACAGAACATGATACAATGTTTGACCTAAAACTTACATTCCAAAAATCATATTCTCTCAAGTGCTAGCCGCCGCATCCTTCAAGGCTCTCTCAAGAACAAAGCTGCTACAACCCCAAGGACCATATCCTGATATTGAAGATATCTTAAGTCCTTAGGTTTGTTGAGTCTTTGTTATTTTGTTCTTCACATGTAATCCTATACTATTTTTAAGAAGTGTCTTTGTAGGACAAATTTCAATCATTGTTTGGTTTGGTTCTTGACTAGAGTTAGTCAAGGTTTGTTGATTTGTAATAGAGTTATTGCAAAGGGCTTAGAATAGACTAAGAGATTAAGAGTTTAATTCCTAGATTGCTATAGGTTGTAATTTGAAGTTTACTCGGTTTAGTGGAGTTGAAATCCTACTAAGGTAGGTTGTGGTTTTTAATCCCTTGAGCAAGGAGGTTTTTACGTAAATATTGTGTGTCTTTTACTTACCGCTTATTTACTTTAGAAACTGATAGAGAACCCGGTTCCTATATTGTTTTGTTTTACTTTCGCTTATTTACTGTGGGAATAGATAGAGCACCGGGTTCCCTATACTGTTTGGTGGACTCCTAGTTTCTATCGTAGAACTCAAACAGGAAAAAATATTAGTGTGTGATGACTTTTTAGTTACAATCTACATTGGTAAAACGTTATACTGGGACATAAAGAAATCAAATATGCTTGCAGTGGTAGACATTTTATGGTATGTGATGACTTGGAGCTCAATTTAACTGCTGGTTCCTCTTTTTTTTTAAGCCTTTAGTCTATTAGCTAGATTTTTATGTTCTATTCCTTGTCTTCTCAAGGAACCTGAAGACTAATATCCAGTCAAATGGTTTTTCTAAGACATAACTCTAAATACAAAAGATATTTTCTTAGATGGCTAAAACCTTTGCAGTCTAGTTTTTTTGAAAGTACAAGATGCATTTTCACTTTCATGTTGCTGATCAAAGTTTTATGTGTAGCGGAATGCTTGTTCAAGATCCATCAAAAGCGAATGACGTGGATGCAACATTTAATCAAGCTAGACAATATGCAGTTGTAGAAAGACCTTCAGAACACCTTCCATCTTCAGGCTCAAGAAGCTTTACTAGAACTGCAAGACAACTTACAGGAGAGGCTGTGTCTTCTGTTCGTCGGCCACCTAAAAATGCTACCCATGCTATCACTTATTGATGATCCATAAATTGCCTCTTTCTTAGAGGTAATATTGTTTACATCACGATTTTACATTTCGAATTTACAGTGTTTGTTTTCATGGTTCCACATTTACTCTATGGTGTTCCTCACTTGAGTCAAGTGAGCTATTTGCTTAGAGTATAAATCAATAAAAATCCTTTGTTGTTCAACTAATTTTTTTAACATTTTATTTGGTTTTTTGTTCAACTTTCTTATACAGTGATATATGATTTTACAGTTAAATTGATGAAAAACAATTTCATATATTATAAATTCAATAGAAAATTGTTGGATTTGTTGAATTCAAAAGAGCACATCGTTTAAGATAGGATATGTATGTTTGATCTCTACCTCCCTTATGAACTTTTGTATTTTTCTTATCTTACATCTCTTCTACTAGAGCTCAGTGATATGTCTTTGGGCACATTCTGTATGTTGTAGAATCCTACTACTCAAACCTCCTTTTCAAACTAGTTTATCTGATATCAGGTATCGAACACAAACGCCGGTTTCAAGAAACGTACATCTTACCAGGAGATCCTAGATCCACACAAGATTTTTTTGATAAGTAAAACTCACTCATGATGTTTTTGATAAATAAAATCCACTCATGATTTTTATTTTTGAAAAGAGCCTCTAGAGCAGATACATGACCGTCCATGCATAGTATTTGTCTCTACAACTTGATAGCTGCTTCAAACTCTACGCCTTCTAGAAATGAATTAAGAGGTCCGTTTTATGCTTTGGAAAATGTTGTGTTATTTTAATTGAATTATGAGATCGCCTCTCTTTTGTTCTGCATGGGTGATAACTGAGTGAATCTTTTTTGTGTTTGTTTTCTTTTAAGTGCTTCAAAGTTGGTCTTCTAGTTTTACATTTGCGTCAAATATTGACAAGTAACTTTAAATTTATATTATTATCACAATCATGTTCTCCTCTACAAAAGCTCCTTGTTACAAGGTAGTAGCAATTACTGAAATTGCTATCCGAAGGGAAATATTGATGGAGCTGATAAATTATATTGGAATCTCTTAGCTGCTCCACCAAAAGCATACATCATAAAGCATTTATTATGTCCTTAGGCGTCATAGCCTGCAACATTGTGTCGATATTCATCCTTTATTGAATTTGGATAAATAGAATAACACCGTATTGTTGGATGTGGACTAATATCTGGTATAATTTCAAATTCTTGTTGCAAGGCAGAACCACCACTACAACTGAACTGAGCTTTATGTGGTGGCATATATTTCTAATTGTATTGTACCTATTTTTCACTCAAGAAAAACAATACTAATACTGGTCGGTTTCTTCTAAGAAATTTCACTCAACTCAGGAGAGGCTTAGTTGAGCTTGAGCTTTTATAATGGCTCAGGACGGTATTCTTTCCCTCCAAGATGCTGCTGCTAATGTCAATGGTGCAACAAATCCCGTTGGACCTATTGGTGTTGTTGATCAAGCCAGAAACCTGTGTTTACTCCAAAATTGGATTTCAATTAAATTTGTACGCAGTTTTAAGGATACATGGTTTGATTCAATACAAATAAATTAAGAATTTTAGATAAATAAATTAAAGACGAAACAAGCGATCAAACCAATTATGATGTTATGGACAAGCCTGAACTTAGATTGCACAGTGACCTCGTCCTCGATCGGACCCTCAGTTCGAGCCTAGTCGTGAATGAAGAACAAGATAAGTGAATAAGAACTTTAACAGTAGCTAAAAGGCAGAAAATAAACTTTTATTGCTTTGATTCGCGTGTTATAGTGTGTCTAACAAAAGAAAAACTTTCCCTTTTTATAGTAGTAAAGTTTCATCCCTAGTATAAGTCTAAAAAAGTAAAAATCTTCCTTTCCATGTAATTGCTGATCCATAATCAACATCGAGCGAGATCCATGCCGTGATCTCTGGTTGGGTGTGAATATCACAGCCCTCTATCCGTTATGTGTAACTGTTTACCGTGTTGCCCGAGGTCTTAGAACTTATTCTTGGCTCCGGGCGCGTCGCTTTACCATACCTGATGACGAGCGCATCGTCCACTCTTCCTGGATCTCGATACGAAGGGTCTCTTACCTCGATTACAAACTCGTGCATCTGTTCCCTTTCTCCATTTTCTCATTGGGAAATTGGGGTAGACATTACTCCCGATTTTACCCGTACACAGATAGTCCCCTCATTTTCCGGAGAATAGGTTTACCGAAACGATGAGAAGTGATAGATTAACCCCTGTTCCTTCCTTTGTACGTTACAACCGAGAAGACGGGTCAATCGAAATGTCCCATCAGTCGCGTCCCTTTGACTTCGTACACGTCTCAGCCACCATTAACTATCCTAGAATGTGAAACGTCGCGCATTGATTGTTCTTCCTCAAGCTTCGACCCTTTTTCACTTCTTCCACTTTTTGATTTTAGAATTTACCCTCGAACACCCTAATTGCTTTAACTCCTCTAAATCTTCATACATTGCTCCTTAAACCTTCATATATTCATCTTCAATCCTCATACATTTTCTTTGGATCTTCAACCCAGACCTTCATATCTTCATACCATCTTCAAATTTCATATTTTTCTTCAAATCTTCGTACTTCCCAGATTACAATGGCAAAAACCTCCAAGTCAGTACCTCAGCAGATTGCCCCTTCATCTTCCCACCCGGCCACAGATGCCGAGTTGTCTGTTCCTGAGATGGATCAAGAGCCCCCATGAAGAGCTTCGTACCTAGGGGCTGCTCTATCGGGAATGACTTCAACATCGAGAAGGCCTCTAGTCAACAGGACCGAGGCGAGGGAGCATTGAGATACATATGCTCTATTACTGAGGAAACATTACCTATAGTCCGAGGGGATTGTAATTGGGACGGTAAGAAGGTGGTCATCCCCGGGCCCAATGACGACATCACTACTCACGTGGAGGGGTACTTAAGTATTTACCCTTACTCCTTCACACTCGCCTCGGTGGACCCCATAGTCCTTGCCTTCTACAAAAGGTATGAGGTGTGCCTTGGGCAAATCCACCCGCCCTTTTGGAGGATCATGATCCTCTTGCGACATTTTGTGAAAAATTCTGAAGCCTCGCGGTTCACCCTCGACAACCTACTTCACCTATACAGTCCTAGAATCTTCCAAGGGGGCGTTTACCGAGCAAGCAAGGCTCCATTCTCAAGCATCGACGAGGACCGAGATCGAGGACGACAGGGAAGGTTTGTTGGGGTGAATCTCATCCCTTCCGAGTTTCTGCCATTCCCTGAGAAGTGGAACGCATCCCGTCAGTATTTTCCTTCTCGAGCATTTGATATTCTGTTTTGTTCTTTCTCTCATTGCATGTGTTCGTCGTCGTGCAGTTGTTGCCCGAGTTCCCAATGCAATTCCCCTCTTCAAAGAATGGATTGAGGGGATCTGCAAACAGATGCCATACTCCGAGTGCGCTTGGCGCAAGATCTTGAAGGGCAAATGGGAGGCCCGTTCCCATGGTGAGGTCCCTTCCCAAATAGTTACCTTCGTACTTTTAGCTTGCGCATTGCTAAGTCTTCTTTTTTCTTACCGGTTTGCCCAGGACCACCGAATTCAGGCCATTGGATGAGGATGAGGATCTGTCCTCTCTTGCCGAACCCTCTGCTGCGAGACAACCTGGGGCTACCGCAAAGGAGGAGAAAAAGAAGATGAAAATAAAGTCCTCGGGTTCCCCGGATGCCGAGGCGAAGAACAAGGTGACAATCCTGGTCGAAAAAATCAAAAAGAGCACCAGGTCCAAGGTACCGAACTCTGATTCCTCCACCGGCTCAAGGACGAACCTGAGGATGATGACCTTTTTATTGGGCATGGGTCGGCCTTAACAAGGGGGAGCAGGCAGCACTTGAAAAAGACGACCACGAGGTCGACCCCCCTCTAGCTCGAGAACCATAGGGAGAGACGGAGGCGACGGCCTCTGGGGAAGCCGCTCCTATCCTGAAGGAGGTAGCTGGTGTCATTGACATTGTGGAAACACCTTCCTACACCAAGTCCATGCTCGAAGAGGTCCAAGCGGGTAAAGAGAAGTCAAGCAAGATGGCGCAGGGCCCAGATGATGCCCTCAACACATTCTTCGACGACATGGATATGGCGGCACTGGAGGACTTTTCCGGGCCTTGCCACCTACAGGACTCGAAAAAGGATGTTTCATCGGGAGAGGGCGAGCCGATTTTGAGCCCGATACTAGTGAAGTAATTTCCTGCTCCGAGTATGGACCCCGAGCGCAAGAGAATAGTCGTTCTTACAATCCCGGAGGCCGCCCAGGTCCTGTCTGCTTCGGTGTGCATGGCCAGGCAAAGATGGACAAAGTGGGCACGTCGAGCCTCTTAAACGAGGCACAAGAAGCGCTGAACCGGGTAAGGCGTTAGCCCTTTGTACCCCTTTGTGAATCTTACCTGGTTTTTCATGTGCTTTATTAAATTCATTGTTCTTTCAGGCTTCAGTGCTTCATCATGAAAGATTCCTCTGGTCCTGCTCGGAGATCATCCATCTCGATTTCGAGCTCAAAGAGCAAGTCTGGAAGAAGGACATGTGCAGGACTCTTAGTGAGTATCAGGAAGAGGCCCTCAAGGACCTCTCCATTCTCCGGACCGAGCTAGAAAAATCCAAAAATGGGGCCTTGACCTTGAAACGGGAACACGCTGACCTAGTTGAGAAGGTAAAGATCTTTGAGGCAAAAAACAAGAAGCTAGTCGTGGTGACTAACAACACAACTTCACAGGTCCAAGAGAAGATAGACCTGATCGACCAGCTTTGGGCTGAGATGGATGATGTCAAGGCCACAACCGATGTGCGGAAGGGCATGATGGACCTGTTGGCTTCGAAGAAAGAAGCTGCAAAAGCAAAGCTGGCATCGGTCAAGAACCAACTCCGGGTGGCAAAGGACAAAGCTGATAAGTGAACTCGGCTGAATGATGATCTCTGGGAACAGCTGAACTCGACTGTCACGGAACGGGATGCCCTTGGACAAGAATAGCCGCACTGAGGTCCAAATTGGATGCAACCTCTTCTGATCGAGGAAATGTTGACCCAGTATAAGGCTGACGTGGCGGTAGCCGAGGCCCGCCTAAAGATAAAGACCGACTACGTGAAGTGGCTATTCGGAAGGAGACCCTCGAGGAGATCCAAGCACGAGATCTTGACCTGTCAGCCGAGATCAAAGAAGCCAAGAGACTCGAAGTCGAGGCGAAGGAAATCTATGAGCCGGAGGGTCCCGAAGGCTTTGAGGATTTCGGGGGCTCCGCTGGTTCCGTTGGTTTCGATGGTTCCGGTGACGAGTAGGGCCCTGATGAAGACCAAGCGTAAATGCCTTAGTTCTTTTTTAGTTTTCCTTGTGTATTTCCTTTTTCGTTTATTTTGAGGCTGTTTTATCGTGCCTTTGTAAATATTTTTTGTAATATATTAAATTTTCCCTTTTCGGCAATAGCGTGTCTTTACCTTTCCAGCATCTACTTGCAATATTTTATTTGCGTATTATTTTTAATGCCTTAGCATAAAGTTAGACGTATTCTAGAGCATCCATTTTTCAGAGGTCCGAACGAAGCCCGACTTCAATGCTACTTCGGATTACTTGTGGATTTGATTCTTCGGTAAAACCAAAGGCCTTTAAGATGCTTAAGTTTTTTTAGATGATGTTTTTGTCGAGGGTAACCTTTTAGCAGGTTTTGATTTTCATAAGGGCCTTACTTTCTGAGTACGGACTTCGGACGTCTCCGAGCCATTTTTAGGGTGGTTGTAACCTTTCATATTTGGGCACTGGCTACTAGGCTTGGTGCCTCCGGAATTCGGTAGCCCGAGTCATCCTAAATTTTATCGATCGACAGTCCTCAAGTAGGGGTAGCCCGTGGGCTTTAGGATCCAGGATCGAAGAATTAAAATGCGCAGCAATGTAGGGGAAGTATAAATTTCTTTCATTTCTTAATATGCAAGATACATGATCAAAGGCGCATAAAACTAGTGTCGTGGCAAGAGTGGACTACGGGGGCACGATTCATATGACCGTTTGACCCTTACAATGAATCCTAACCATCAAGCCTTAGCTTTTGGCACATAGAATTTTCTTTCCCATGCTAAAGATCTTAATCTTGGGGTAATGGCCCCCAGTATTCGAGGTTGAACTCGTGAGGGCTCGGATGTTGTTGATCTGATGCAAACGATCATCAATTTCGATTTAAGACCAGTCTTCAAATCTAAGGTAGCACATTTTTCTGTTGCCTCGTTAAAAACCTTGCCTAAAAACCTACCTCAGGACAAAACCGGTTCAAAGAAAAAAGAGTGCAACACGTGCTTTCAGACCTAATAGCCACATCCGTCCTTGGCCAATTACTAGCATACGTTAGTCCCGATTTATAACAAAATTGAAAAAGAATTGAGTTCGTATCTTAGCAGTAGTACACTTTAAGTGTGTCACATTCCAGTTGTTTGGTAGTTGTACACCATTTCCCGCCTCGAGTTTATATGAGCCTTTGTCGGTTATTCCGACAACTTGATATGGTCCTTCCCAATTCGGGCCCAGTTTCCCTTCGTTCGGGTTCCTAGTGTATAGTGTTACCTTTCTCAATACCAAGTCCCCAACTTGAAAATGTCGGAGGTTGGCTCTTCGGTTGTAGTACCTTTCTACTTGCTGCTTCTAGGCGACCAATCGGACCATGGAGGCCTCCTGCCTTTTGTCCAACAATTCCAGGCTCGTGATCATAGCCTCACCGTTTGACTCTTCGGTAGCATACAGGAATATGAGGCTCGGTTCCCCCACCTCGACTGGTATCAAGGATTCAGCTTCGTGGACCAGAGAAAACGGGGTGGCCTCGGTGCTTGATTTCGAAGTCATACGGTATGCCCACAAGACTAAGGGCAAGATCTCTTTCCATTTTCCTTTCGAATCGGTCAACCTCTTTTTCTAGTTTTGGAGTATAGTCTTGTTCGTTGACTTCACCTGCCCGTTCCCACTAGCATGATAAGGCGTTGACAGTAATCTTCTTGATGTTGTGATTTTCGAAAAACTTACTCACCTTGCTGCCGACGAACTATTTTCCGTTGTTGCAAACAATCTCGGTTGGTATCCCAAATCGACATATTATGTGATCTCAGATGAAGTCAATGACTTCTTTCTCTTGG
Organism: Nicotiana obtusifolia; assembly: GCA_002018475.1. NCBI lineage: Eukaryota > Viridiplantae > Streptophyta > Magnoliopsida > Solanales > Solanaceae > Nicotiana > Nicotiana obtusifolia. The sequence goes on from MCJB01048864.1 coordinate 123,535, forward strand.
ACCTTTTCGAATGCTTGAGCCTCGACTCATTTGGAAAAATAATCGGTCATGAATAGTATGAATTGAGCTTTACCGGGTACCCATGGCAGGTGACCGACGATGTGCATTCTGCACTTCATAAATGGCCACGGAGACAGGACCGAGTGAATCATTTATCCCGATTGATGGATCATTGGGACGTGCCTCTAGCACTCATCACACTTCCGTACGAAGTCTTTTGCATCCTTCTCCATTCCGGTCCAGTAGTAGCCGGCTCTGATTAGCTTTCGAACCAAGGATTCTGCCCCCGAATGGATCCCACAAGTGCCCTCGTCAACTTCTCTCATGAAATATTTGGTCTCCCCCCGTCCTAAGCACCTGGCTAGTGGGCCAAAGAAAGACCTCCTGAACAATGCCCTTTCGACCAAGTTTGGAGGATTTGGTGCGCAAGGTTCTCGATTCTTTGGGATCCGAAGGCAATTTTCCTATTTTCAAGTAGTTTATATATTTGTTTCTCCAATCCCAAGTTAAACTCGTTGAGTTCACTTCGGCATGGCCTTCTTATATCACCAAATTCATTATTTACACTATGCTCCGGAGCTAAATTCATCGGAATCGAGCGATAACCCCAAGTAAGCCAGTGCATCGACCCCAATTTGGCCAACCGGCCTGAGAGCTCGGGCTTATGCATGATATTTCTCAGTGGGTAAGAGGTTACGACACATATAGGCTGACTTTGAAAGTACAACTTTAGCTTCCTGAAAGCGCTTAGCAAAGCGAACGCTAATTTTTCCAGGTGAGGATACCTTGATTCGGCCTCATCTAGAGTTCTACTAACATAGTAAATAGGAAATTGCATACCTTAAATAGGAAATTGCATACCTTCTTCTTCCGAACTAAGACACCACTTATCGCCACCTCGGAAACCGCCAAGTAGAGGTACAACTGTTTGACTGCTTTTGAGATGTGCAGCATGGGGGGACTCGATAGGTACCATTTGAGTTCTACCAAAACTTGCTGGTATTTTGGGGTCCAAGAAAAGTTATTCTTCTTATTCAATGGTGAGAAGGATCGATGGCTCTTGTCTAAGGACCTCGAGATGAACCGCCCCAAGGCGACTATACGCCCTGTCAGTCTTTGGACGGCCTTGATGTTGTCTATCACGGTGATGTCCTCTATGGCCTTTATTTTGTAAGGGTTGATCTCGATCCCCTGATTGGATACCATGAACTCGAGGAATTTGCCCGATCGGACCCCAAATGCGTACTTCTCTGGGTTTAGCTTCATGTTGTGTTTCTTTAGTATATCGAAGGTCTCCTGCAAATGTTTCAAATGGTCCTCTGCTCGCAGAGACTTGACCAACATATCATCAATATAAACTTCCATTCATTTTCCTATTTGTACTTCGAACATCTGGTTTATTAGGTGTTGGTAAATGGCACCGACATTCTTTAATCCAAACAGCATTACGTTATAATAGTAGGTGCCGAATTTAGTGATGAAAGAAGTCTTTTAATGATTGTCCGGGTCCATTCAAATTTGGTTGTACCCGGAGTAGGCATCGAGAACGTGGAGTATCTCGTGCCCGGCCGTCGTGTCGATCATTTGATCGATGTTAGGCAAGGGAAAGAATCCTTAGGGCATGCTTTGTTTAGGTCTTTGTAATCTAAACACATTCTTAGTTTATTCCATTTTTAGGCACTACCACTACATTAGCTAACCAATTCGGGTATTTAACTTCCCGAATGGATCCTATTTTAAGAAGTTTGTATTCCTCATCCTTGATGAACGCATGTTTGATCTTGGACTGTGGCCTCCTCTTCTGCTTAACCGGATGGAACTTTGGGTCCAAACTCAGCTTATGAGTGGTTACCTCCGGAAGGATCCCTATCATGTCAAGATGGGACCAAGAGAAACAATCAACGTTAGCTTTAAGAAAATTAATAAGTTTTTTCCTGAGCTCGGAGGTTAACCCCGTGCCAAGGTATACCTTTCGATCCGGTAGGTGTTCGATTAATATGACTTGCTCCAACTCTTCAACCGTCGATTTGGTGGTGTCGGTTTCATCAGGAGATATGAATGATCTCGGGACACCATAATCGTCCTCCTCATTTGCTCCTCGTTCCTTCGGTTCGGCCGAGGCCAACATCATTGAATTCTATTTAATTTCTTCCTTCTGGTTGGCTCCACGTTCCTTGATGTCGAAACCGCGGGCATCGGGATTACTTCGTCTGTAACGAACATCTCCTTTGCGGCTGGTTGTTCTCCATAGACCGTCTTGACTCCCCCCGATGTGGGGAATTTCAATGCCTGGTGCAAGATCGAGGGTACCGCCCTCATGTTGTAAAACCATGGCCTTCCGAATAGAGCATTATACCTCATGTCCCCCTCGATCACGTAGAACTTTGTTTCTTAGATTGTCCCAGTGGTGTTTACTGGCAAGGTTATCTCCCCTTTAGTGGTCTCACATGCCATGTTAAATCCATTTAACACCTGGACTGCTGGCACGATTTGTTCCTGTAACCCCAACTGTTCTACGACCCTTGATCTGATGATGTTGATTGAGCTACCTGGATCAATCAACACACGTTTAACTCGAGATTTATTGATAAGTACGGATATTACCAGTGCATTATTGTGAGGTTGTATGATGCCCTCGGCATCTTCGTAGCTGAATAAAACGGCTCCATCCAGAACATAATCCCGGGTGAGTTTTTCCCTCGTGATGGATACTTTATTGTGTTTAATCATTGGTCCTTGAGGGGCATCGACTCCTCCGATGATAATATTGATCACGTGTTGAGGCTCTTCCTGTTCGACCTGTTTGTTGGAATCCCTCTTCCGGAAGTGGTTTTTGGCTCGATCACTCGGGAATTCTCGGAGGTGCCCGTTGTTGAATAACCGGGCAACTTCTTCTCTTAACTTTCGGCAATCTTCGGTCTTGTGACCATGAGCGCTGTGATATTTGCACATCAAATTGGGATCTCTCTGGGTAGGATCGGACTGCAAAGGTCGGGGCCACTTGGTCTCTTTAATGCGTCCTATGGCTGACACGATGCTAGCGGCGTCCACGTTAAAGTTGTATTCCGACAATTTTGGTGCTTCCCTGCTCCCGAGATCCTATCGAGCCCATTTTTCTCATCAGGCCTCGGCCACGGGGCTCTTGAACGCTTCTCTTCTCATTCCTTGTGGGATGAGGCTCGAATCTGTTTCCTCTTCGGTCCGCTGTATAGTTGATACTGATCTCGGACCGATCTTGACTCTTGATGAATGGACCTCTTATATTTATCGTTGGCCCAGATGGGGTAAACAGATCCGGAAGAGGCCCCGAGTTAGTCGTCCTTGAGCCTGATATTTGACTGGTACCTGTTGTGGATGTTGGCCCAGGTTACCGCCAGGTACTCCACCAAATTTTGTTTTAGCTGTTGAGAGGCCAAAGAACTTCGGGGTTTAATCCCCTGAGTGAATACATGGACGGCCCAATCATCTGCAACTGGAGGTAGGTCCATCCGTTCCATCTGGAACCTTGACACGAACTCCCTGAGCATCTTGTTCTCCCTCTGTTTGACCTTGAAAAGGTCTGACGTTCTGGTCTCGACTTTGATGGCCCCGGCATGCGCTTTTATGAAAGCATCTGCAAGCATAGCAAATGAGTCAATGGAATTTTGGGGCAAGTTGTGTACTATATCATTGCTCCCTTGGAGAAAGTCTCCCCAAACTTCTTCAGTAACACCGACTCGATCTCATCTTCTTCCAAGTCGTTCGCCTTGATTGCGCACGTATAAGAGGTCACGTGCTCGTTTGGATCCGTGGTCCCTTTATATATGGGTATGTCGGGCATACGAAACCTTTTTGGGATCGGCTTCGATGCCGCGCTCGGAGGAAAAGGCTTCTGGATAAACTTCTTGTAGTCCAGCCCTTATCAATATCGGGGGTGCTCCTAGGATCTGGTCGACCCTGGAATTGTATGTTTCCACCTTCTTGTCATTAGCCTAAATTTTCTTCTCACCTGACTCCACTCGTTTCGTCAATGATTCAAGCATTTTCATTACCTCAGGATTGGTCCCGTGCTCGGCTTCACCCAGTCTCTCGGTGATTTGTTCGTTTCTTCGGGTGCTTTCCGGGGATTGTTTGGGCTCGACCCTGTTGGGGGGCGTGGCTTTGATTCTGCACTGCACTATTTTCGCATATTGAGCTTGCAACATTTCAAAAATTAGTTGTAGGCTTACCCTATCACCTTTGCCTTCGGGCTCTTCTCGAGCTGTTGGCCGAGGTCTCCCGTGAACACTGTTTTCGGGATCGGCTGGCAAATTGATGTTGATGGCCACGACAGCTGGGACACCGTTGGGATTGGCAGGAGGCACCTCCTTATTGGGCACCAAATTATTATTTTCAACGTGATGCCCAGAATCAGCATCAATGTTCAAGTGAGCAAACTGAGAGTTTGGTATTATTTGACTGACCTGGAATTAAGACTTCAAAGAACAAGCATAAAATAGGGTGTGTTTATGGAGATTTGTATCAAATCACCACTATTATCCTTAGCCCCACGGTGGGCGCCAAACTGTTTATTCCAAAATTGGATAACAATTAAATTTGTATGCGATTTTAAGGATATGTGGTTTGATTCAACATAAATAATTAAGAGTATTAGATAAATGAATTAAAGACGAAAGAAGTGATCAAACCAATTATGACGTTATGGCCAAGCCTGAACTTAGATTGAATAGTGACCTCGTCCTTGATTGGACCCTCGGTTCGAGCCCAGTTGTGAATGAAGAACAGGATAAGTGAACAAGAACTTCAACAGCAGCTAAAAGGTAGAAAATAAACTTGTATTTCTTTGATTCGCGTGTTACAGTATGTCTTACAAAAGAAAAACTTTCCCTTTATATAGTAATAGTGTTTCATCCCTAATTTAAGTCTAAAAAAGGTAAAAATCTTCATTTCCCTATAGTTACTGATCCATAATCGACATCGAGCGAGATCCGCGCCGTGATCTCCGATTGGATGCGAATATCACGATCCTCTATCCGTCGTGTGTAACCGTTTACCGTGTTGCTCGATGTCTTAGAACTCATTCTTGGCTGGGGGCGCGTCGCTTTACCATACCCGATGACGAGTGTATCGTCCACTCTTCCTGGATCTCGGTACGAAGGATATCTAACCTCAATTACAAACTCGTGCATCCATGCCCTTCCTCCGTTTCTCATTGGGATATCGGGGTAGACATTACTCCCGACTCTACTCGTATACAACCTGATCGCTGAATTTGATTAAGAAGCTCAAAGAGAACGGGCTGTTGCTATTTCCTGCCACCCCGGGTATGGACCTAGAAGGCTAGATCCTCCTTTCCATGGTCTTGCAGACTAGACGATCGGGACTATAATCCTTGCTGCAGCTGCCAACTTCACTCTCCAACGGATTACCTACCCTAGGGAATCCACCTTCCCTTGCTTTATCTCGGTCTTGTACTACCTCAACCAGATGAACCACATAATGGCGTCCACGAAACGCTGGACAAACAACTGCATGGGCTGGATTTCCCTTACTATCAGACTACATCTCTGTTTTGCTCTATATCCAAGTGATCAGAGTGATGGATTGCACTGGAATTCTCCGCGCTAGTTCTAGCCTCTCAATCTTCTTGAGAGAGCTCGAGAATATGTTTCTCTTTCACTAGTCTGTAGATTCCAGGCCCTCTAGTCTTCGCATTCACAAATTTAGCTTACTTCTCTCCTAGTGCCACTGGTAAGTTTAGCAACGTTTCTCCGTCTATGCCCGCCACTCCCGTGTGGACTGACGCTGACAGATTCTACTTCATTAGTAGATTTGTCTTGCACCTTCCCTACATCAGCATCTTCAACTCCCGTCTCCATTCCATCCGTAGTACTGCTATTAGGCCCGCTGTCACTGAAGCTTTATTTCATAATGATGTCAATGGCCTAAGATTCATGGCTACACTTTCAGCAAGCTTTTGTACATGACGAAAAAGAATTGATCAATGTTGCTTCTCCTGAAGATTCATTCGCATATGCCGGCAGTCTCCGCCTTTGGCAAGATGCTGCCACCTACCTCAACTTTGTTGATCTTCTACCTCCCCTGAATATCAACGTCGATCATGTTGGAAATGACTGGGTCTCCGCCTTGAGAATGAACAATAGTTCAACTTGGTTAGGACCGCTAGCTACTATGATGGCCAAGTACTGCCAATTTTTGAAATTCTCTTGTCCCCTTGCTGATTGCTCACCGAACAGCTCCACCACCGGCTCAGTCTGCTTCTTAGCAACCGGTGGGACCAATGTGTTCCAAGGTCCTATCTAGACCAAAGTAGCCGGTACTTAGAATAGCTTCTAGCGCAAAACTTCCAACCAAGTTGGGCACTATACCATGCGCTCTAATCTGCACCTCGTGTTCAAGTCCATTACCACCATCAAGGACATTTCAACCTCTCCTCCAATGATGCTCTGACATATCATTTCAACCTCTCCCCCAATGATGCTGGTCTAGCTTTCCTCAACGAAGGTCCATTTTGGGATGTCCATCCCCTTCCTACCAGAAGAATGGAATCCAAGTTAATCAATGAGCCATGCCCACAATTGCTCTGGACAACCATTTTGACATGCGTATCGACTCAAAGTACTAATGAAGCGCTTATCCTCGTTGCCTTCCTTTCGCTAAATTTTTAGGCGACCGGAGTATGTCTTTCGGAACTTTGAGGGCCTTTTGTTGTCTTTGCTTCGATTTATCTGTATCTTTTATTGGATGTAATGAAAACTTTATTATGAACAAACAATAGAAAGTAAAAGATTTAGATTTTTTTTTTATAAAAAACCTTTTTTTTTTACTCGGAACTTGAAATCTTACAGAAATGTCCCAAAAAAGTCCTGACTTACCAACCTCTAGCCACTAATCATAGACTTACCAAAACTAGCCAAAGAACTTGAAATCATATAAAAAATTTAAAAACCCAAAGAAATAAGGTTCTTTCTCTCCAAGAATCACACACAAAGATCTCTTTCCATATTTTAAGCGTGATTAGCAATACTAGATTCAAGACGGAAAGGAAATTTCATGGATGAAGTAACAAATAAGGTGATAAAATATAATATATATATATATATATATATATATATATATATATATATATATATATATATATATATATATATACAAGATTCCAAAAATTTAGGCAGAAAAGGAATTTTTTCAGTGGGTATGGTTGAGATTCATTGAAAACATATAGATGAGTCAATATATAAAATTTGGGGAAGATTGGAGGTGATTTGAACTGATTTGGAATCAATATTCTAATAATACTCGCTCAAAAGAAAGCAAAAATTTGACCTTTTTTTGGCTACAAATAGCTATTTGTCTAATATTAGTAATATTTTATGAATTGGCCAATTTTTATAATAAGCTACTTATAAATAGACATAACTGGTATTTTTCCAACTTAATTTAAGATTAATGAGTGCAAAGTGTTCGGAAGTTTGTCCAAGAAAACTTGAACCAGCGGATAGGAAGACATTTGTCTGTTTTAATCTCACAAGGAGGGGAGAGAATATGTCTTTTTGCCTCAAATAGCAAGGGCCGGGGTCTCAGCTTTACTGCTGAAATATTTGCCCTTTAACTAAATTCCTTTCATTTTTTCTTTGGGTCCTATTTGTAGGTAGCAGAGAAGCGCCATGCTTATCATTTCAGGGTGTAGGAAGAACTTTGGCTAGCACTAGCGATGCTGCACCAGTAGAGTCAACTGTCACGGTGTCATCATTGATCTCAGCTCCAGTCTCATCTCATCGGTAGGCCTAGTTGTTCAACCTCAATACAAATCAAGTTTGGAGATGGCACATAAATGGTTTCAAGGTTCAACTTCCAACAAAATATCAGAGATATCCGAGGACTTATTGATGCAACGAGGAGCTATCAACTGCAGACAGTGGGTTTCCCTCTCAAGGAACTTGCAGATATCGACCAGACAATAGAAAAAGCCGGCCTAGCTAATTCAGTTGTGATTCAGTATTTCACATGTTATGCCAATTCTAATGCAGTTGCCACCACAAACAGATATTGATATATTTATTCTACATATATATATGTTTCTTCATTGACCGTCTATAAATTTTGAATAATTCGTGGGTTTTGGATGCCCGAATATTGCTCCCATTAGGATAGTCATCCTCATTATTAATTTGCTCTCGAATTAAGAACTCAAGCCGTTCATTTATCTTAGAAACATTAAAAAGATCGAATAATTTAGTCTTAGTTCAGCTTTTCAATCAGAAGGACCAACTAACACCATGTTACTTATAGCAGAACGCTTGTTGTTTATCCCCTCATCCCTTCAACTTTCACTTCCTCGGATCTCCAAGTCTTAGTCTCTTCCCTTTTCTTTTCTTTTCTTCTTTTTCCCCCCTCCAAATTGGAACTTCTCAGAATACACTTGAAGAAGCAAGTAGAAGAAAATTTACCAGAAAGGTCCAAAATAGCCGGTGAGCTTGCTTTACAACAACGCCTCCAAACAAGTTGGGATCAACTATATGAATCCTCATTTTTTTTCATTTAAGCTCAACCATATCATCATAACGCTTATAACTTCATATTTCAGCTGTACAAGCAGTTCGGCATCATGAATTTCATTGCATACTCCTGGGACCTTGAAAAGAATATGTAATTGGAAACGCAAACCGGCAAGGTTATAAAATATATGTTGGTGCACGAATTACAAGGAACATTTAGATGAATGAATTGACAACTCATTTAACCACCAAACTTAAACAACCCGAACTTGGTACACCAGGAAAAAACTTTCCCGGACACAAAATATGCGCCAAAACATGTTTATTGACCATATTAAGGTGAAACTTTGAGGTGAGAATACATATTAATTAACCATGATCAAGTGAAAGATTTAATGTAAAACAAACATGTCACGAACTGTTGTATGCACCGGTTACAGCCGAGCAAGTAATATTGTCGATACTCTCCATAAACAAGAGACATGGTCACTCTAGATAAGGAAGTTATAGTTCTTAAATATGATGGTCAACCAACCCTTCCATTTTCAGCCAAAATAGGTGCCAGATGCAGAAGGATCGTCACATTATAAAATAAATATAGAAATGGGAAATAGATTCAACTCCTAAATATTTAAGATTAGTAAGTCTGCAATGTCCAGTTACAACTCATTTAGGTCACACAAATTGCAGTCAGTTGGACAACAATGTCACTCACTTACCCAGTCAGTTGCACACAAGATCTTATATATAGAAAAAGTGGTTACAATAGATTAAGAAGGGTGTCAGGCTTTTGAAAGCACATTATCTTCTCAGTGCTGTACAATTCGATAGCACAACAGTACTGGAGCTTGTACGGAAGAAAATGTGTACCTCCTTATACTGTATGAAGGCCAAAGCTGTTATCTCTTCCTGCGCTTCGACTCCACCTAGCAATTGAACAAGAGATGGCTTAGCTAAAATATTTACTGGCTAAGATAAATTAGAGGCTAAGATTCATAAGAGCCTATATTTCAAGTATAGCATTTTATGATGCAGCTCCCTGAGAGCACACAGAAATATGTATGTGCATACACGAGTCTGAATACCCATCTACACGACAGAAATAAGGTACACAATTGAATAAATATCACAGCCTATAATCATTCAGCCAGATCCCAGAACCAATCATCTCAACCCCACCTCAGTTTCTACTTAAGAATCCTAAGAGTACCTAACAGCCACCCAGCACGACAACCCAACTAACAACCCTTTTATCCATCTTATTCTCCATTAATTTCATTTAGCCAACATCCACTGCCATAGGCAGCAGATATCAATCAATAATCAGAACCAGTCTATTGTATACAACAACAAAAAACTTAGTGTATCCCACAAATAGGGGGTATGGGAGGGTATTATGTACGCAGCCTTACCCCTACCTTATGCAGGTAGAGGGATTATTTCCAGTAGAAACCAGTCTATTGTATGTCAAACAAAATTTCCCAACCCACCCCCTTCTTATTCTCCCATCCTATGTTGCTCAGACTATCTGAAAATGTTGCCGGGTGTATGTTAGATCCTCCAAAAGCAGTGCAATTTTGGAGGATCCGACACAGGTGCAACAACATTTTGGAGAGTCTGCGCAACATAGCTCCCATCAACAGCCATTCATTACTACCTGCAACCTGTAGAGCCACTTCCTGCAATTCTCTCTTTATGACTTAATTATTACATCAGATGTTCAATGTCAAATCACGCCTGACAACACAAAAACTAGAGATTCTAGCGCAAGAATCAGATACAGAAATGAGTAAGCTGGCGGGAAACCAATTGGCACCGGACACCACAAACTTTTACATAGTGCTCTGCCCCAAATTAATTATCCTAGATTTTTTTTTTGAGATGGTCCCCAACTAACTATCCTAGATCTCTGTGATTGTTTTGAAATATGTCCACTTTCCTCAATAGGAACATCTACCAACCTAAGCAATAAGGTAACACGACACCCAAAATGTACTTACTAAAGTTCGAATTTCATCAAAAAGTTAATCTTATCTTCATTATACCATCTGTTTACATAGAATGAAACTTCATATCATGCCTTCTCACCCAATTTGAATCAAATTAGGATACAAATTTGCATCAAATTATATCTCCGGGAAGTTTTACAACTGATGTTAGAGTGTGAATCCCACTAAATTTGTCGAATGACATTTTTTCATGCTTTCCTGCTAACTTTGTTTCGAAACCAAACATAGGAGAAGATGTAAGTTTAATTCATTCAGTCAGACATCTTTCTTACTGGGGTCTTATGTTCAACGCTAAAGAGATTTGACCCAGTTGTATCTCAATTTTCTTCATGGTTGTATAATGGGAACTTTGCACTTGACTCAAATCACGCAGTGTGGCCTCAGTCTTCTCATGCTTTCCCAACATCTTCTCTAGCAATATCTCAATCTTTGTAAGCTTGTTGTTTTTGAGATTCTCCTAGGGGAATTGAGGGTTGCCCTTGATTGTAGGAAGGCGGAGGGGATGGTTGCTCCGTTGATACATATGGGGCTTTGACCATTGGTTGTTTGTGAGGACCACACTCGCCTATGTCCACCTTGACTATTAGAATTCCATCCCTGATTGTCATGATTGTTGTTTAAACCTTGGTTGTTTAGCCATTGTTGGGGTAGTCTTCCTTGGCTTTGATTGGGGCCTCCTTGATAGTTGCCTCTTTGTCGATTCATTCTCCTTTGGTAATTACCCACATAGTTAGCTTTATTTTGAACATATTGACAATGTTCTTGAACATTGCTTGACATGCACATGAGACAAACTGTCCATTCGTGGCATCAACCACGTGGACTTTCTTCACTCCCAATTCTGAAATTTGCTTTGAAATGGGAAACATATGAGTTGTCAACTGTGCTATAGCTTTATCTCGTGCTTCATTCTCCTTGAAACTTGTTTGCTTGAGGTAATAGGTGTAGCATCACTATCCCACATGTGCCATGCATGGGCATTCTACAATACTTTGTCTAAAATTACTCCAGTTTCCAGGAATGTTAAGTCCATGGTTTTACCATTCGGCATTCCAGGAATGTGTTAGGTCCATGATTGTGCCATTCGCCATTATCAACCACTGATCTTGTGACCTTGTCCAAAGCTAGGTAGGTAAAAGTTTTGTTGCAATGGTAAGTGAAGGCATCCATGCTGGGACACTTCTTCAGACACCTTGTATCTCTCCCATGCCTCATATAAGGTTTCAATGGCCTTTATTGAAAACCTAGGATGTCCTTTCTCAACTTTGCAATCCTAGCAGGCGGAAAGAATTTGGTGAAGCACACCTAAGTAACTCCTCCCAATTATAAATTGACAACGCAGGGAGCTCATCTAACCACACTGAGGCTTCCCCTTGCAATGAGAATGCGGAAAACCTCAATCTTAAGGCACCCTCAGATACATAGGTTTTTTAATACAAAGCACAAACTAACAAAAAGTTGTGAATATGTAAGGTCTTCACACGGTTGGCCACCAAATACCTGTTTTTTGCAGCATTTAGAATACAAGGGTGTAAGTAAAAATTTGCCAATTTGATATGCGACAGAATTATGTTATTAGCACAACCACACTTGACATCAATTGGCTCATCCTCATCACCCAAAGGTGGTAGTGATACAATAGTGTTTGGATTGGCCATTGCAAGTACCTAACTGGAGAAATCAAAATTAAAAAGAGAACACCAACCTGATCAAAGTATAGTAATCCAAATACACTAGTAATCCGAAAATACCTACTGCTCCCCAGCAACAACGCCAAAATTTGGTAACATCCAACTTACTCCTAAAAACGATAAGTGGTTGTCACAAATATACCTAACAAGAATGGGGTCAAATATACAATGAGCAATTGATTGGTGGGATCACTAAGTATAGACATATTTCTAGAATAATACGTTATATGAGTTTTGGGGTTTTTGATTTATATAACTACTACAAAAAGTGAATAAGTAAAGCAATTAACTAATATTGAATAAAATCAGATAGAGAAAAGAGAAACGCACAATGGTTGTATCTCCTTTCTAATTTGCATTAGCTAGTGGGTATTTTCGTAGTTTGCCTAATTACTTGGTAAATTATTATGGCTCAATCTTAATTACCATAATATTTTTCAGTATTAATGGATCTATCTTAATTAAATTTTCCCAAGTCTAATTAGATGCTTTAAGCCCCTATTGAGTTAAACTCAAGGAAAAATCTAGTTATTCCTAGGTTATTCAATAAATTGAGCTATACAATCCCTTGCTACTTAGTTCTTACCTGGTCCAAATTCTCCTTTCCCAAACGAGAACTAAGACATTTAACGCTTATTCAAGTGTTGGTAACCACTCAATTACAATTTAAGCATGAAATCAATTAGATAACAATAACCCCAAGCAAGTCAAGGTAAACAATCAGTAACTCATGAACATACATATCAGATAGGTCTACCCAAGTTAGATGTTTAACTAGACATTCTTAAAATGAAAATAAGAACATAGATTAATGAAGTAAACACAAGGGGTAGATGAAATTAAGGATAAATGATTCAGATTCAATGATTAAAGTCCACCAAGTGTTGGATCTCCAAGTAGATAATACTCTAGCACGTCTCAACTTTCCAACTAAAGATAAGAAAAAGACCTAAACAGTAACTATTTATTAGCATCTAATTAAACTGCAACATGTTTCCAAAAGTACCCTTCGGAAAGCCCATCTTGCTGCCGCACTTTGGATTCTGTAGTCACACTTCACATTCAAATAGCTTAAGTTGAAGTTCAACCTAGTTTTGCGGCCACACTTTTATTTAGCAATCGCTTTTTACTTCTTCAGTGAACCGGAGCTTACTTACATTCATCTTCCTACCTATACAACTAAGGAACTCATTTCAACTTGGGAGTGACCGGACATATTATCAAATCGCAAGCAATCAACAACTAGAAATCCAACACCAACTTAGTTTGGTCATTAGTCGTCGATATTATCATTAGTATGATACATTAGGTATCATCATGACCTAAACACTGACCCTTTGCTCAGTCCTAGCCTTCTCCTTCCATTAGGGTGAAGGAATCTGACATATTTGGTATCACCATGACTAAACATGCAACTCTTCCCTTCTTACTCGAGCCCATCCCTCTCCTTCCTTTGGGATGAACAAAAGATCCTAACAACCAGCTACATATAACAACAGTGTAAGAAAGCAACCATCACTATCCCATCTCTATGACAAACAGAAAAGGCCGTTTACTAAATCTTAGTTATGATAATTAGGACATTAACTGACTTGCTAATAGCACTACTGCTAAAAGTCTATGGGGCCGTTTGGTTGTTGAACACGTTATACCAGAATTATGATGTCGGGATTATAATGCGTGGATTAAATAATGATGTGAATATTTAGTGTATATACTCTTCTTGGTAAATGTTTGGTTCATCGGACTAAAATGAGATATTTGGGGTATAATATAAAACATGCGTTTGGTTTTATGCTAGATAAATTGGGATAAGCTTTTCTTTTCAAATTTAACCTAGACTTTTTTAAAGGAATTACGAAGAAGAGTTTTGGAGAAGGGCATCTTTGTCATTTTGGTGTTTTATCCCACGTGTATAAAAATTATACCAGAATTACGGTATAACAATTGCGGGATTGCTAATTCCAGAATCAAAAGTTCAACCAAACGCTGGATATAATTTATCTTGTATTTTATCCCGAAATTGTTATCCCTCGTCCCACAAACCAAATGATCCCCAAGTCTAACAAGTGTATGCAACAGAATCTTACCTTTGGCTCAACATGGAACGAGCTCAAAGGTCGTTTGGCACCATCTTCTGACGAACAGTCAGAACACAAGAAAGGGTCTAATTTTTTTGCTTCTTCAATGGTCATACCCATACAAGAAGGATGGAACCTGCAATAAAGTTGTACAAAAGATGAAAAGACCATCTTACAAACGTAGATATCTTTTGAAGAGTTCTTAAAAACATAGTTATCCAACAATCATAACACAGAAAGCTTAATAGAACTCCACGACCGACTCAGACCTCCCTAATATACAGGATGCTGAATAACACAGCAAAAATTGCACTCAACACCAGTAGAGGCAATTACAGACATAAGGATTTTCAAACTTCTACTCCACACTACTCTGGCCTTCTGTTCCCTCCTTTCAAGTTCCTATTAGTTTAGCTGAATACGAAAATGTAGACTCATCTTTTTATTTAATCATCTTTTCCCACTTAACAAGAAGCTTATTTAGATGTTCTTTCTTGTATCAACCCTTTTTTATTTCATTGTTCAACCTTACACCTAACTCACTTTTAGCTTATTGATCATATCCATCATATATCTCTCATGATTGCCTTTGAAGGAACTTAGCCATCTATAGATCCAATTCAACCTAATACACCAATCATTCTTAGATGCTCGGCACTATATTTATCTATTAGATTCATTCTCTCTTATAAACACCTAGATACATATTGCATTCAAATCCAAACTATACCTATACAGAGGTTCCAGTTCCTGTCACAGTATTGTTTTAACTTATTGCAAGAATTTGAAGAATATAGCAAAATTATGACAAAAGCTATCAATTCGTCTTACAAATGTTAAATGCCTGAATAAGGAGATAAGGGCAGAAAAACATACAAAAGATGCAATTCTAGAGCAGTTTTTCCCTAATTTTTATACTAACACAATAAGAATAGCGGACAACAACAAGGATAAGACTACTCCAAGAACAAATTTAAGAAGATCAAGTATTTGTGTATATAAAAAAAAAAAAATTGTGCATATAGAGATAACATAGAGGCAGAGGGATATGACAAATGTCTTTTGCATTGTCATACTTTATGTCCTCAGATGTTGGCCATGTGACCATTTATCTGTCTTTATTATTATATATGAACTAAAGTTAACTCCAATAAGACATACCCTTTCTCTCTCATTTTATTTTTTAACCTAAAGTTTAGAACACGAAGCTTACTTGTTGGTTTCCATGAATACAAGTAAAAAAGACATGCTAATAGTAATATGTAAAGGAATGAATTAAGTAATATGTATACCAGTCTTTGCATCCTTCACATTGCACCATGAGATCATCCGGGTTATAGGGCATCTCACACTTACAATACCTTCAAAATCAAAACATCCGGAAATATCAGCATGTTAACAAACAATACAAGCACAACTCTAATATTCCACCAAAAAGAGCTATTTTCAAATTTCACAGTGGAGCTATGAGTGACTCACACAGCAACACGGTCAGGAGTAAATCCTCCTGTGGCAGCTTTGTACTCGAACCTACAAAAGTAATCCTCAGGGCCCACATTCTCCAGTTTGGTGTAGTTCTTGAAAGAGTGCACTATGCACTTCCCCTCGATGGTGTGTGCACTCTGCAAATCGTAGTGATCTGACAAGAACAGCTCCTTGGCCCCGTGGAACTGTCTGCGGCCACCAATAGACTCCTCAGGGCGGTAGTACCATCGAACTCGAACCTTCACATTATTACGGTGGTCAGCCTCAATTTTCTCTACTCTTGCCACATATGGGGGCTTATCAGAATCAGATGGTTTCATCAACACATAATCACCAGCTGAGACAGAAACAAAAGCAGAAATCTTAATCTCCTGTGAGCTCCAATCAAACACTTCTTCGACCCCCC
>MCJB01048864.1:139724-221375 GCA_002018475.1 Nicotiana obtusifolia
CCCCCCCCCCCCAAACAAAAGCAAGAAAAGCTGACAGTGTAAATAGAAAGTAATGCCCCAAATTTCATCAGATTCATTAAGAAGTATGGTACATGAATATATGCATGTCTATTTTGTGTCGGGACAACAAAATGTCCACATTGATTGTTCGAGAAAAAGTGCAAACTAAAAGCACAACTGAATAATTTAGGGAGACAAGGGCCAATAAACTACAAAGGAATGCATTACAAAAGACAATCCTCCATTCCAATTTATATGGCATTTTTTTCATTTTGCAGCATTAGTGTCTAACACCAATAACAATGTTCAATAGAACTTGCAAACTTTCAAGAATTCAAATTCATTTATCTATTCAATTTTTTTTAATTCCATCAGGTAAGAGGTACATGCGGTCGGTTAAGAACCATGTGGTTAACAATGACTTAGTTACCTAACCCCTTAGTTATCAATACGTAGATAAAGAACATGCAGGTAGAGGTGTGAAGTATCAATCAGGAAAGAAAACAATTTCTCTATTCTGTGTTCCTCTCCGTCTCCGATCTATCTCTCTTCTCTGTGAATTATCTACTTCCTCCTTTTCTTTCATCTCTTCTCAATGTATTCTTCTCCTTCTCTGAAGCTTACATCTAAATCCCTGCTAGAGTTAGTTGCAAGTGTTTGGTCGTGTCCATGTCAGCATGGTTTAATTTCACTATCCATTTTTTCCACTTTGTGTTTCACTACCTTTTTCCTATGAGTCTAAATGGAGCGACATAGTCAGTGAAGATTCATATAGCCAAGTACCTATGAGGAGCATTTTCCCTTAATTGTATATTTAGTAGGAATATCTCCTCTTGGTTATATATTTGAATAAAATATATTCTCTTGGTTGTATATTTGGTAGAAACACATTCACTTGGTTATATATTTGGTATAGGAGAATCTTTTAGAATACGAAACATATAACCAGGAGGACATATTCCTACCAAATTACAACCAAGAGAATATATTCCTCATTAGTGCCGAACCCAACTAGCTTAGGATTGAGGCAAAGTTATTGTATTTCTTTTTTTCCAGAAAATTTAAGAGTGTTGTTATATTTCATTTCCTTTGGGTCCATCATAATTGTAGTTAAGTTGAATATCAATGGAATAGTCCTTCTCTTGAATTGTTCTGAATATTGGGATCATAACAATTTCTTTTTGATATCTGATCCCCGAGGACTGTAGGGCACCATTTCAAACTCGATGGATAATAGACCAGCCTCTTTACCTTTCTCCGCTTATAAACCAAGCTTTTGTCAATGGCAAGTTCAAACCGGTAACGTGCACCTAGCCCACATATCACGCACTGCGCTCTTACCACTAGCACAAAATCATTGGGAGCTGTTAGACTAACTTTTCAGCCACTACTTTAGTATTTTCTTACACTCTCACTAATATAATACTCCTACATAAGTCGTATCAACATCGTACAAGCTGTTTTGGATTGTGTATTCTTTTTATATTGAATTTTATTGTTACATCAAATACAACATTGTCATGATTATTGCTTAAAAGCTTATTGTATTGTTCACTCTACAAAAAAAGTTTATTGTATTGTACTGTTAAATCCATTGTTAGCTAACAATGAAAGATCCATTTTACGTAACAACCAATTTGGTGTAGTGGGATTGTTACATTATTTCTCGTTCCAATTGTCTAACTGCTAATAATAATCTCATTTTATCCTATACCTCATTTTGACCTGTAGCTCCACCTTTTACTATAATCATATTTCAGCAGCCCTTCCTCATTATTACTACTCCTTCTAGTCACTTTGCCGTCTAGTATGTAATCATCCCTCTTCATCTTTTTTTCATTTTTTGAGTGTTGAATTATTGTTGCAACAACTACAGGGGTATCAAGCTGCTAAGGCATATGATGAAAGTTTGGCAGAGGGTGGTTGAAGCGAGGGTGAGGAGGTATGTTTCTATTTTCGAGAACAAGTTTGGTTTCATGCCGGGTCGGTCAACAGCGGAAGTCATTCACCTTGTGAGGAGATTGGTGAAGCAGAATAGGGAAATGAAAAAGGACTTGCATATGGTGTTCATTGACCTAGAGAAAATATACGATAAAGTCCCAAGAGAGGTTCTTTGGAGATATTTGGAGGCTAAAGATATGTTTGTAGCTTACATTAGGATGGTCAAGGACAAGTATGATAAAGCTAAGACCTGAGTTAGGACTAAGGGGGAGACTTGGAACACTTCCTGATTGTGATGGGTTGCACCAGGGATCAGTCTTTAGTCCATTTTCTTTAATGTTCCTTGGCGATGGACGCGCTGACGCGACACATTCAAGGGGAGGTACCATGGTGTGTGATTTGCAAATGATATAGTTCTGATTGATGAGACACGAGGTGGTGTTAACGAGAGCCTGGAGATTTGGAGACAGACTCACTCTTGAGTCCAAAAATTTCAAGTTGAGCATGACCAACACAGAGTATTTGAAGTGTAAGTTCAACGAAGTTATCCAGGAAGCGGACATAGATGTGAGGCTTGATACACAAGTCATCCCATGAGAGGAAATTTCAAGCACCTTGAGTCTATTATATAAGGAAATGGGAAGATTGATGAGAATGTCACACATTGTTTCGGAGCAGAGTGGATGAAATGGAGGCTCGCTGCTGGTGTCTTCTATGAGAAAAATGTGCCACTAAAACTTAAAGGTAAGTTCTTTAGAGTGATGATTAGACCGACTATGTTGTATGGAGCAAAGTGTTGGCCAGTCAAGGACTCTCATGTCCAGAAGTTGAAAGTAGCTGAAATGAGGATGTTGGATAAGATGCGGGAGGCGAGACTAAGATGGTTTGGACATGTGAAGAGGAGAAGCAAAGATGCTCCCATTAGGAGGTGTGAGAGGTTGACCTTGGTGGATATGAGGAGAGGTAGAGGTAGGCCTAAGAAGTATTGGGAAAGGTGATTAGGCAGGATATGAAGCAGCAGGACCTTACCGACGACATGGTCCTTGATATGAGCGTGTGAATGTCGAGGATTAAGGTAGAAAGCTAGTAGGCAGTCGAGCGTGTCCCTGTTGTCTTTCTCTAGCCGGTAGCATTAGTGTTAATATGGTATTTTTTTATCCTTAGATTGCTAGTACTACCTATTGTTTGATTGGTATCTTTGTTTCGCTTCTTTAATATCTTGTTATTGTTACTACATGTTGCCACTGCTTCTTTTCTTTAGGCGAGGGTCTACCGGAAATAACCTCTCTACCTTACCAGGATCGAGGTAAGGTTGCATACACTCTACCCTCCCCATACCCCACTTGTGGGTATTCACTGAGTTGTTGTTGTTGTTGTTGTTGAGTGTTGAATTATTGATAAATTCAATATCCATAGTAATTAAGGATATTTTAGTGAACTTATTTAGTTGTTGATAGTACAACACAATCAAATCAAAAAAGAAAAAATTGTTAAACCACAAAAAAATAGTACAATCTATCCAAATATAGTCTTAGCAACACAACACATTACAAAGTAATACATTATGAAATGATAACAAACAGAAATCGGAAAAGGCCGTTAAACTCCGTGTTCAATCAAACACTCACATAAAAATAAGAAAACAGGAAGATAAGTTCCTAGTCCAAGAAAAATGAAAACAAGGATGAGTATTTGCCTCCATTTACACACACAACAAAACATTTATTTAACATAAAAATAAAATCCAAAGATAAATTAATAAAAGGAAAAAAAAGCATTATTACGTCTTACGACTTTGTGGGTACCCTTGATAGTGTAAGAATCAAGGTCCTTCTTCCCTGGTTTAGTCTTTGCCATCAATTCTCTCTCACTGGTCAAGAGTCAAGGCTCAAGACCCACAAACTTCCTTCTACTGGTTACAATACTTTTTTGGCTTTTCTTTTTGGATATTCTTTCACGAGTGACTCAGTTATCAAAATCCTAAGATGGTTAACACTTACTTAGCTTCTTGTAGACAGTGGAGAAGCAGAAACCCTAGTAGCTGAAAACTGGAGGTCGAACGAAGAGGGAAAGAAGAAAGAGGTTTTGTTCCTGTACAGTAAGTTGTAACCAATGAAACATATCTGTCCCAACCATATGAATTAAGTTAATCACGACTAAATGATAATTTAAGTAAAAGATAAATAATTAAGTAGAGATCAATTAAATATCTAATTATAAGATTGATGGAAACACGGTGTAATAATTAGGATGACTTTTGTATTTATGTTTATTTTATATTTTTTTCATCTGAAATTCACAAAATATTAACGTGTTCACAATCCAAGTTGTTCATGGAGCAGATGTCCAAAGTGGAGCAACACGAAATATTCCAAGATAATGAAGCTAATTACATGTGAACTTAGTGGTTTTTAGTTAGAAGTACATGGCGGGTTCATTTGATTTGTTTGATTTTAGTTAATTCTTGTTTGTAATTAATTTGTAACTGATTAAGTCAACAGGTTGGCACCGAAAGGTGTATTGGTTTTTCTTCGTTCTTTTTGGTGATATACGTGGGTGTGTTTGTGTGCGTGCATGTATATGTATTGTGCTCTTTATGCGTACAAATCAAAAGACAAGAAGAAATTTTGAGTTTTCTTTTAAGACTCTTTCCTCAGATCTTTCAATTTTATTATGGGATCAAAGCTAATTCAATTGATTATTTCTTTTTGAGAAATCGAAACTTTTATTTATTTAATACTATGGAAGTTTAAACAAAAGATCCACAGGATCATTACAACAAGCAGATATGCCATCTATGGCATTCAAATTCCCTAGCTTAGCCAACTTCCTACAAATAATTTTTAAAATAGGCTTAACAAAAGAAACTTAATCCTTGTCTGCCAGTATCCTGGTCACAACAAAGCGGGGTGGGGCTACTAGACACATAAGTTTGTTAAGGTTGGACTAATTGGTAGCTTCCCAAGCCAACATATGAGCTACTTTATTTCGGAAATTATGTTGGACCACCAACTCCTTCTCCATCTTGAATATTAACCACTTGCAGTTATGAAGAAGAGAATTACTCTACTCATGCCTTTAGTAGTCCTTACATGCATTAATTGATAGCACCTTGGTAGGTCCAATTTTAATTGTTTATTAATAGTTTTTTATCCTATTTATAATGTGTCTATGAGCTACAGTGACTTTCTTGTGAGGACTCTGGTATCATGACGATACAAGTTGGCACTATGCGAGCTATTGGTTGTAGACGATTGTAGAAATGATGAGAGTGTTTTTTGTTGATAGTTATTGCTTGTGGTATGATTTGATGACCATAGTAGAAGTGATACGAGAAATCTACTTGTTGAGGCAAGTTACTGGTACGATATATACGTACAATGGACATGTCCAGTGACCCAGTAGTACAAGAGTGCTAGCCTGGCCAATATGGGCATGATAGCCCGATAGATGACAGATACGATAGTCTGGAAGTACCGACTTATTAGTCGGGTATGAGATGATAGTACCGATACACGAGTCAGAAAAGTACAGACATACGAGTCTGGTAGCTAGCGCATACGCATGAGATGATACGAGTAGTTAGCATTTTAGTTTTATGTGTTTGTGCGACTGATGTATGATAGACTAGACATACTATGAGTTGTGAGATGTTATTACATAAAGTTTAGGGATGCCACAGAGCAATGCTACGGGTCCCATTTGGTAAGACTATGGTAGATGACCTTCTAGACTTATTGTATGATGTGAGCTCTAATCTCCAGGTGATCTTTACCCTCATTTTATCTGGTTATATGATAACGGTAAATCTATATATGACAAGATGACATAGTTTATATTTAGTGAAGGAAAGTACATGAGGAGATAGCCTTGAGACAATAAAAGAGTATAAGCAATAAAGTGATATCCTCTTTATGAGAAATGAGTTGTATTGCAACGTGATTACTAGAAGGCTAAGTTAGATCCCAGAATAATAGAAATTAATAGGCTAGCAAACAAGATGAAACCAAACATGAGTTAGGGATCAGAGGTTTTGATAATAACCGACATCGTGAGAATTTTTAGAGATCGCGTTCCGACGATAATAGAATAGACAACTAAAGAATAACCTTTAAAGGTCATTAAGGAAGACGCTTCCCTAAAGCTAGCACTGTGAGCGGAGTTAAGCTTAAGGCACTAAGTGTGCCAGTTACACTAGGTGTCATCCTCGTGCGTAAGAAATTCAAGTTATCCTAGGTACATAAGGGGTACCGCAAGGCAAGTAAGATGTCAGCGAAGAAGTGGGAAGACGCCAAAGATTATGAGGTAACTATGGAATAGTAAAGGAAGAATGTGGTAAAAAGGCAAAAAGAATGAGATTGCATTTATTCAGATCCTACAGATAAGTCACGACTCTAGAACATTATGCAAGCACGATGCTGGGGAGAGGCAGTAAGGCTTCCCGCCTGGGATGTTATTGATAAATAAGTGCGAATGAACACTTGACACATAAGGAGCCAGTGCGAGAGGTAAGTTAAGACAAAGGAAATAACCCAAGAGAGACTACGCAAAATATAGATATAAGAATGGACCAACATGTAGTTAGCAGTTGATTCACGAAGAGTCTAGTTATGGCTAGATAAGAGGATATAGATAAATCAACAGATCGTGCAAGATAAACTTAGTGAACCCCAACATTGGGAATTCAGTCTCGCAGATATGATGACATCTTGATCCTTGAGAAATATCCAGATAGGATTTAGGGTAATTAAAGGTACTTTATAAGTGTTACGGAAACAAAAGAAAGTGCAACTGGGGAGAAAGTCAAAATTTCAGTTCAAAAGCAACCCTACAAGCACAAAGGCACAAAGATAAGTAAATACGGATAACTATAGCCGAGTAAGAACATCAAAAATTCCTTCAAG
The DNA here is from genome assembly GCA_002018475.1 of Nicotiana obtusifolia. NCBI lineage: Eukaryota > Viridiplantae > Streptophyta > Magnoliopsida > Solanales > Solanaceae > Nicotiana > Nicotiana obtusifolia. Next base: position 146,570 of record MCJB01048864.1, read on the forward strand.
TATGATGTAATAAGCTCGCAGCTTTACAGTAGTCAGAGGGTTTCCCCTATATACTACCACGAAAGACAAGCAGAGGAAATAAGTAAGGAGGCTTCAACCTAATCATAGTGACCTAATGAAGAAATAATCTTGTAACAATAGTCTCACTACAATATTGTATGCACTCCATAAGAAAGTGGCACATATCATGACTAATGAACGAAAAGTAAAATCAAAAGTAATATTCGAGATCATATGGGTTACATGAAATTCCAATATGTGTGGGCAGTAAGATAAGCCAAGTATTTATGCAACAAGTGGCAGAAAGACTAGGAAGAGTAATCGCTTACATTTCAAGAACTGAGAAGGCACAAAAGGAAATCTACGGTGCTAGCAATTTAAAGGAAGATCGCGAGTAGTATAAATATATATGCGTAGGTCACAGGCTAAAGTATGGTAGAGCGACAAGGTTTTAGGTATATAGGAGTACAAATATGAAAAGGTGAGTAAGAAGGTGACAAGAATAAGGCCTAGGAATTAAGCCCATCAAAATAAGAGAGCTGATGATTTCCGTAAGTAATAGAAATCTCAGTATAGCCTCAATGAACTCAAAGGAGCTTAAAACTAGGAGCATTTAGAAGAGATGGAATGCTGCCCTGGTAGTAAAATAAGGGTGTAATTGTGATAAATGATAAGAGGATGATGTTTAGGCCTTCGATTGAGTAATGATTCAAAGAGAAGAGATTTCATGAATTGTACGGGATTAGAATACCCCCGTATAAGATGAATCACGTTGGGATGCTATGAAATACGGTTATTGAAATATAGTATAGTCCCTAGGTAGATCAGACAAATAACTTTAGATGTTCCCCGATGAGACGTGAGCCTTAATGGCAATGTATTACGTAAGAAGTTTCAAGTTATTAGTGGTAGATTATAGATCAACATTAAGGTGAATCAACAATAGATGGATAAAAGTTCCAATGTATGAGATGAGATTAAGCTGCCATTCTTAAGATGAACAGTAATGAGGAAGCATTAAAAGACATAGATTTATACATATAGGATAAGCAGCGAGAGAGTAACCTGGAGTTGGATAACAGACCTCGGTAATAATAAACCAAAGTAAGTGTTATGGTATAGTATGACCTACCTAGATGCAGTAAAGACATAAGGATAGATAACCGAGGCTATGAAACAAAATATAGCAAAAGTCGTAAGTTCGACAAAATACCGAGCGAAGAACTTCAGTACACCTATAGATGCCTAGAGGGACAACTTGTCTAGTTCTATATATGTTCACAAAGTGAGGCCTAGAGATTGGCTAAAAGTTGGAGGAAAAAGGAGAGAAGAGTCACATAGGCGCACATACAAGGACAAAGTCGTACATGCTGCATGACTGAAAGTAGCAACAGTTATGAGATTGGAAGAACCACAAGTCGTGATGTGAAAAAGAGGCCAAAAAGGGGGAATGCCCTGGCATTTGGATTTATTCATACAATAGTTGCCTATATGGCAAGGACAATATTAAAGTGTTCAGAAAAGCTATAGGTTATAAGATCAGTCAACATTTAAGGACAAATGTTCAAAAGGGGGAATGATGTTACACCCCGTGTTTTCGTACGTAAAAGTACATCGTAAGCCAATTGATGTAAGCTCAAAAATAAGATCATATTTGAAAGTACACAAAGTAAATTAATCACATTACCTTGGAGGTCACAAATATTTATGATCATGGATAACAAGTACCAAGAGGGTTGGAGGGCTTAAAAGCTAAACGAACTGAAGAAAATAAGTTTCGCTGAAAGTCGACAAGTTCGGAATGTTATAACATGTACTTTTGGAATACGACTAGGGTGATGAAAATGACAAGAAGATTTTGTTACGAGTTGTTTTTGTCGTATGATAGTCGTGTTTGAAATAGTTTTTCATGATAATTCAGGAATTAGGTTTTAGTTTTTTTTTCTTTTCGTTTTCCTTTTTTATTTTATTTTCTTTATTGGTTAACTTCTTTTCAAGATTTGTTTGTAGTACCTAACAAGTTGGAGAAGATACATTAGATATTGAACTCTAAATGTTATGAAGATGGAGTACAACCAACCTAAGAAAACGGTTGAAGAGTTTGCAGCTGAACATTATCAGCAGTCTGCTATGTGTTTAAAATGATGTGGAAATCATCTATGGGCTGACTGTCAAGTAGGTATGTATTCTCCCTATGGTTCTTATTTTGAAAAGTCTCACTCTATTTCTAGTCCGTACAGGTACGAGGATTCATATGAGCACAATTCTGACTCTGGTTGGGATGAAAACCCTTATTATGACTGGGATGAATACCCTTATTATGACTAGAATGAAAGCAAAGCGAGACAACCACCTCAAGAGGAGAATGGTAGTTTAGAAGCACTTATGCATAGGTTCATGAATAGTGTTGAAGAAAGGTTTATGCAAAGTGATGTCCATTCAGAACCTAACAACGCAAGTGAGTCGAATAGTAAGTATACTTTCAGGAAGCTCATGGCATTGTGATAGGGAATACAAGGAGGAGATACCCTATGAGAATGAGCCTATCCAAGAGGATGAGCGTCTACAAAGGGAGATTTCCACGATACAAGAGGACTATGATTCAACCGAGATGATCAAAGATAAGCCTTTGGTTGAATATGAAGCGAGGAAAGAAGAGTTCAAACCCCCGGGAACCTTTCCACATTTGCAACATTTAGTAGAAGATAATGAGAAACAAATGGTCTTGGACATACCAAAGGAATATTCACTTGATATTTCTTCTTTGCTTTCTTATTCTAACCTTGATCATGTGGATTTTATTTTTGGGGATTTACAGGAAAATGTATGGATTGGTCATGTGAAAGAATGCAGAAACAAAAGAAGGATCATCATGAACGAGTAATTCACTACTTAAGATGAGGACAAGAAAGAAAGAAAAGAGTGGTTTTTGCAGGTATTCTCAGAAGAATTGGGCTTAATGAGCTCCACAAAAAATCCCAAAGAGCGAAAACGATGAATGAATTCAGAATTAGGGGTAGAGTTCATAAGTTCTCGAAAAAGAAGAAAATTCAGGGAAGCTTTCTTTATCTCTTGCTTTTTAATTATGTATTATGGGGACATGTCACAACTTAAAGTGTGGGGTGGGGGATATTCTATTTATATGTATGTATATTAGCTTTAGTTTTATTTTTGTTAGTTGTAGTAGTTGGAGATAGATAAAATTGAAAAAAATCAAACAAATTTATAAAAGTTTTTGATTTTTTCCGACGATGGATATCATTCGACGGGTTTCTTGATGAAGTAAAGTCGAAAGAAAAAGACAAAAAGATTTTCGTTTTGTAGGTAGTGTATTAGTTCCCCCTTGGTTTTTCTTTGTGTCGCAGTTCTTTTCCAAGGGTTTTGTTTGAACCGGGTGTAGTTAGTTTTTATTTATTTATTAGGAGTAGGAAACCTTGGGCTATGCTTTGAATGGTAGGCAATATCTCTTGACTCTATTATACCTTGAGAATCGTGTGAGTTCTTTAGTATGATGCTTAGGCTCAGTTTTTGACTCTTGTATAAGTACCTAGAATGTATGATCTTAACTTTGCTTAACTGCTTTAACTAGAGTGTCTTGATGAATCCGATCCTCAGTGAGTTATGTGCCATATGTGTGTGAAGTTTTGTGTTATTCTGTGCATTGAATTTGATGTCTAGAACTTGTCTTGTGTGTTTGCACATCGAAATAGTAGTTTTATTCAGTGTTGGAAGTGATTGAGGCATTTCTTTGTTGAGCCAGTTATACGCTTTTGCCAACCTAATTGTTATGTATCTTAGTTAACCCCGTTGAGCCTGTAATCCTGTTCCTTTGGCAACCACAGCCATACCCATTTGTTTGAATTGACCATCTATTTGAACCATATACCTCTCGTAAGCACTTAAATTTGTTATGAACTTTGTAGAAGTTGAAGTGTGGGGTGATTGGTTTGGCTTTTGAGTGAAACTAATGAAATAAGGAAGAAGGTGCATTGATTTGAAAAAAGTATAGCCACTTGAATTTAAAAAGAAAAGAAAAATAAGTGTGTGATTGTGAAAAATGTTCTTTGATAGTGGTAACTTGATATAATTGTTCTTAAAGAAGAAGGGAGTTAATGTAGGTCGTTGTGAAGGTGGGCTTATGGTTTGACATAAATGTGGGTTTTGAAATGTTAATGTATATGTATGAAAGTGCTTAAGGAGGTGTATCTTATATCTAGATGTATCCTACCCGTCCGGCAACCTACATTACAACCAATTAAATTTCTACTTGATCCTTGACTGAATAAGCTCAATTAGTAGAGTAGTACACTACGGGCAAGCCTATGATGCATCTTTTGTAGCATATGAATGTTGTTTCTGAGAGAGTGAATTCTTTCTATCTTTAGTTCCTAATTGTTCGTAAATTTCATTGTGTGTGGAACTACTCTCCATTGTTGTGGGAGGGCACTTAATTCATGAAGGAAATGTGATGTCGTTGGCATCTATGCTAAAGTAAATGAGCGGGTTATAAATAATGTGTGGTGCTTTTGAATCAAATCTTGAGGCTATGATGTTATGTTAGTGTGCTTAATCTATTTTAAATATTCTTGGTGTGATGAGTTATGAGAGTTGTTTAAAAAGGTCGTGTCTATATGAAGTGTAGTTTGATTGCTCGAGGACGAGCAACGGTTTAAGTGTGGGGTGTTGATGGTAGGCTATAATCTCATGTTTTAGTCGCTTATTGCACTCTAATTTACTGCACTTTATTCGTGTTGAGCTTTAATTGATAGTGTTTTACACTAATTGTGTGTTTTATGCCTTGTAGGAGTGATTCCGAGCTATGTAGAAGTTATGGAATGAATTCGAGCCATTTGGAGCTTTGAAGTCTGAGTAAAAGCCCAAGGAATTAAGTCGGGATCATGTTCGGTGGTCGAGAATCACAACTGGGTATCAAAAAGTTAAGAAATATCCGTACTTTGAGAAAATAATACACCCGAGGCACGTGGGGCGGCGCGTGGCGCGCCGCGGCTGCCCATTTGCTGCTGGCTAATAAATTGCAAACTCTTTGGATTTCCCACTAACGCCCGCGTGGTGCATCGCCCCATGCGGCGCGCCTGTGCAAATTTTACAGAGCAATGTCCTATTTCGCGTAAGAAAAGGTGTTTTTGTTTGGGCCCGACTCTACTTGGTATAGATACATGGAAAACGTTATTTCCTGGACTTTTGACACATCTAAGACCTAAGGAGGCTAAGGAGGAGTTGGGGAAGCAAAAGCACAAGGATTTCATCATTCAATCCTCACTCAAGACACGAGTTTGGATCATTTTATATTTTCCTTTAACTTAGACATATTTGTGATGAATTACTCCATATCTATGGAGTAGTTCTCTTTAGAATTTGATAGATTTGGTGTATTGATATTTGTTTGTGGATTATAACTCTAGTTTTATGTATTGAATCGTTTTGGATGATTTAATTGTCGCATCTATATTCACATGTTCATGTATCGAGAGAGGCATAACTTGTGATATCTTTGCATTATCTTATTGGTTGAATTCATTAATTCTTCTTAGTAATCGAAAGAGGCTAGTTGAATTGTTGATTAAACCAAGTTAGGAGGATAATCGAGAGAGGTTCTCCTAGAGACCAATCCATTACGCATTCTTACATATCGTCACGTGCTTAAATTGGTTCATCTTGTGAGGTTGAGACTTAATCGAGAGAGGAGTTTCTACTAAGCGGTTAATTGAGTGAATTTGAGAGACTCACTTAACCATTAGAAGTGAATTATCTAGAGTTAGATTCCAGACAATTATCTTGCACCTATCCAATCAACCCCTACTTTCTCCCACTGATAACTTCCTTGCTTACCTTGGTTGCGATTATCACTGGTCAATAGCTTTAGATTCTTAGTTAATTGTAGTTTTAATCACATAAATCTAAATTGTTGAACATCTTGGATAGCAATCTAGCTACAAACTATGATAATACTATTTAACTCCAATCCCTGTGGATACGATATTATACTATACTATCTTTGACAAGAGAGCATAATTGAAGTGGTGTTTTGTGCTCGTCATGTTACGATTTGAAGTCAAGGGATTTGTTGAACAAAAGTTAGAAAAGGTCACCACAAGTTACAATCATAAATGTTTTGAACATTAGGTCAAATGTACTAGAGCTTTTCTCTCAATATAATATGAATTACGGGGTGATCCACATATTAAACTAAAGATATACAAGTCTAGTTTCCAACAAATTAAACTGTTTGTTGATACAGCATCGGAGTTGAGAGATATTTGTATTTTCACGAGACTGCGCAAGCAGCTCGCAGTGGGACCCACTTTGAGGATGATGACTCTCCAACCTTTTAAGATCGGGGAAAGGATTATTTGGGTTCATTTATTTAACCCAAATAGACCTTATAATCTCCCAAAGCACTCTCAAAAAAGTCTCCATGATTCTGAAGTTAAAACAAAAGATAAAAGCATGAATCAAACGCTAGAAATCTCATTGTGCTAGTGAGTTTCTTGTTCTTCTTGTGGTTGCTAATTTTGGTGTGGTTCCAGCTCGTGTGTGGGGGTTTTTTAAGTGGTATATGTTATGTAAAATATTCTCCTAAGGGTTTCATATCAACCCTAAGTGGTTTTAAGTATTTTAAAGCGATTCTAGTGCCGAGAAACCCGAAGTGCTTGCTAGTTGTCTTTCTTGTTCTCATGGCTACATTGGAAGGATGATTTATGGTGAGTATTTCCCTTATTGATTGTTACGTGTGGATTGGGTAGCACGCCGCCATGGATATGATGTTTGGATCGGGTTGCACACCGCAACAGTATCATGTGTGGATCGGATTGCATGCTGCAACGGTGAGATGTTGAGTACGGTTCCATATACTTGTCTTGTGTGCCTTGTTTCTCCTCTCTGAGGTAGGTTCTTAGTATCTGTTTGGCTGTTTTATTCATTATGCAGGCTGGATTGTTCTTTATCCGAGTTCATTTTTCCTTAATTTTTCATATGGCTATTGTGGTTAGAGGATGTTATATTGGGCGTACGAGTTATGCGGTGCAACGTGTGATTACGACATGGGTGGATGATCATTCTTTGGGTTCAGCATGTTGAGATTCATACGTTGTTCGTATGTTAGAATCAGATTTCATAGACAATTCATGTCACGACCCAAGCCGGAGGGCCGTGACTGGCACCCGGACCCTACTCGCCGAGTGCCGGCATACCTTTCATCTTACTTTCCTTATTATCTTATAAGGCCGACGAGGCTAGTATAAATGGCAAACGATAATCATAATCCATTCAAACCTTCCGATAACGACATATTCATACATATCAGCAGAAATACCATACGATGATATGAACATACATATATAATATACCATGGCCTACACGACCGTCATACAAAAACTATATAACAAAAAGATACATTTGCCGACAAGGCAATTCCAACTGTACGTAAGTCAACCCACTGTCTATTGTCTATGAGCCTCTACAAGAAGACAAACACTGCAACCTGTGTCGGAACAGGGCCCTGACATGCCCATAATGCCTATAACAAAATGCTTACCAAGACTACGGCAAGTCCGAAGGATGGATCTCACCAATATCCGCCGAACTGGACAGCCTACTGTAGTGAGGGAGCCTTGTCTATCTGTCTGTCCGGACCTGCAGCACGACATGCAGCGTCCACAAATAAAAGGACGTCAGTACGAATAATGTACTGAGTATGTAAGACAGGAAACATAATATAGGAACAGTAATATGCATCAGGATAAGAAACACACAACCTGTACCGTCTGGATGCCTCTGAGGGCGACGAATCATGACATGTCTGATGTGCACGTGCATATACATATATATCCTTTTTAAATTCATCATATACATACGCCCCTGTGGGCCTTATCATCATCATATACATATGCCTCTGTAGGCCTTATCATCATCATATACATACGCCTCTGTGGGCCTTATCATCATTGTACCCAACTGATCAGTGGTTACACAATAGGTGCCATACCCGGCCGATTATAGCGCGGCTCGGTAGAACAAAACATATACATACGTATAGTTGCACAATAGGTGCTACCCGGCCGATTATAGCGCGGCTCAGTAGAATAAAACACATACATATGTATAGTTGCACAATAGGTGCCATACCTGGCCGATTATAGTGCGGATCGGTAGAATAAAACACATACATACGTATAGTTGCACAATAGGTGCCATACCCGGCCGACTATAGCGCGGCTTGGTAGAGTAAAATAGATAATGCATGATGGACTCATATGAATCATACTTTCATGGTGACGTAAGGTTGAAGAAATAACAACACATCAATCCTCCCGTAAGAGGGGAAACAATATAAGCACTCCTAGCTTTTAAGAATAGAGTATCTTTGGGGCTCGTTCATTGCATTGTATTCGAATAGAGTCGTGCAAAAGAAAGAAAGGGACGGTCTCACATACCGGTATTCTCTGTGCCAATTTCAAGCTTCGCACAGTCACAATTCCTTAGTCTACAATGAAAGAAACGATTCTATCGTTATCCTCTAAACGTTATAGTTACAACCAACCACAACCCTAAATTTATATGGTGTTTCTCCACACCCTTCTCCCTCTAAAACTCCACAACAATAGTAGCAAGACATGCAACCCAATAGCAACCCAAAACAATCACAACCCAGTCCATTATCAGTGATTGACTTAAACCTACGGCTTCTAATATGCATAAAACGAGTTTCCAAGAATTCCCAGGAGAAAGAATGCATGAAAGATAGTAGTAACTTACCTTGAATGTTAGATAATCCAGCCCTCTTCCTTGGTTCTTCAACCTCTAGGTCCTACTCTCCATTAGGGTTTAAAGGAGAGGAAAAATCAGTTAGGGCTTTTCCCTAATTCTTCAATCTCTAGATTCTTTCCCCCAATTAGAACTTGAAAGAGAGGGAAATTGATTGGGGGCTTGTGTGGGATTCTTTGAGAAGGGTTGCAGGGGGTTCTACTTGGTTTTGGGTTTCAGAATGGTGAAATAGCTGGTCTATGCCCCTTTTATAGGTCAGTAAATAAGTGACGCACGTGTTTGACGCTTTCACGTCTGCGATCGCATTTACGTCGCATAACCAACATGCAACTCGCATTCTGGACGCAAAACTTAGCCCAGAAATCTGTCTCATTATGCGATGGAGGACGTCTGATTTTCGGTTCGCATTCCAGAAATGCGATCGCACTTATGACCGCATTTCTGGCACTGGTATGCGATTTCAGTGCTAGATATGCGGCCCGCGTGTGAGTTTTGCGATAGCATACCCAGCTTTGCGAAGCCTTTTGCTCTTTTTCTTAACTTTTGAACTCTTTTATGGTTCTTAGGCCCTATATATAGACTATCTTACGGCGTAATCTAACATACGCAGTTACAGGTTGTAACACTCTCCCCCCTTAAGAACGTTCATCCTCGAATGTATAGGTTTACGTGGATTTTTCTCAACGTACGGTCCTACAAGAATATGCAACTTATGGACATGTATATTACCAGCATATTATCATTTTGCATTAAGAAAGAGTATTCTCAAGTTATTGCTTACCTCGTAAAGACGTTTCTGCTTTCAATGCGTTCTGCGTTCCCTCGGCACCCTCATTATCTCCATTCTGGAACAGGTACGAATATTTAGAATTCATCTCTTCCTCTGCCTCCCATGTCATTTCTTCCGTATGTTTGTTCCTCCACAATACCTTAACGGAAGCTACATCCTTTGTTCTTAGCTTGCGGATTTGTCGGTCTAGTATAGCCACTGGTACTGCTTCATATGTTAGATCTTCTGTAATTTGTACATCTTTGATAGGGACGACTCGGGAAGGATCTCCGATACATTTTCTCAACATAGATACATGGAATACCGGATGGACAAATTCCAATTCGGAGGGCAATTCTACCTCATAAGCCACACGTCCAATTCGTCGAAGGATTTTATACGGACCGATATACCTTGGACTCAGCTTACCTTTCCTCCCAAAACGCATGACACCCTTCATTGGCGAGATCCTCAAGAACACCCAATCACCAACCTCAAACTCCAAATCACGACGCCGGACATCAGAATAGGACTTTTGCCTGCTTTGCGTCATCTTCAATCATTCCTGTATCACCTTTACCTTCTCGATGGATTGGTGGATTAGATCTGGCCCATATAACTCAGTTTCACCGACTTCGAACCATCCAACAGATGATCTACACCTCCTCCCGCATAGTGCCTTGTATGGGGCCATCTTAATACTGGAGTGGTGGCTGTTATTGTAGGAAAATTCTATGAGTGGAAGACGGTCATCCCAACTTCCCTTAAAATCTAGAACACATGCTCGCAGCATATCTTCCAGTGTCTGAATAGTATGCTCGGCCTGTCCGTCAGTCTGCGGATGAAAAGCCGTGCTGAGATTCACCTGTGTGCCCAAACCTTTCTGAAAAGACCTCCAAAAGTTAGCTGTGAATTGAGCTCCTCGGTCTGATATAATAGACACTGGCACACCATGAAGTCTAGCAATTTCCTTGATATACAGCTTTGCATAGTTTTCAGCTGTGTAGGTTGTCTTAACTGGCAGAAAATGGGCACATTTTGTGAGTCGGTCAACTATCACCCAGATGGAGTCAAACTTATGATAAGAGCGAGGTAATCCAATAATGAAGTCCATATTAATCACCTCCCATTTCCAGGTTGGAATTTCTATATTCTGGAGCAATCCACCGGGTTTCTGATGTTCTATCTTTACTTGTTGACAATTGGGACACTGGGCTACAAATTCTATAATAGACTTCTTCATGCTATCCCAGCAATACTGCTCTTTGACATCATGATACATCTTCGTCGAACCGGGGTGGATGGAATATCGGGATTGATGAATTTCATCATAATCTTCTCTCGCAACCCGGCCACATTAGGCACACATAATCGGCCTTGACACCTCAGTGTTCCATCCCCTCCGATCTCAAAAGCTGAAATTTTACCCTGCTGAATGCCCTCTCTCAGCTGTACCAAGTTAGGGTCTTCATACTGTCGCGCTTTTACCTCGGCTACCAAGGATGATTCTGATGTATTATGCACAGTAACACCTTCATCCTCAGAATCTAATAATCTGATTCTCATATTGGCCAGCTGATGAAGCTCTTTAATCATCTTCCATATTCCTGCTTTAATGTGTGCTAAGCTTCCCATTGACTTACGGCTGAGAGCGCATGCCACAATATTGGCTTTACCAGGATGATACAATATCTCGACGTCGTAGTCTTTCAGTAACTCGAGCCAACTTCGCTGTCTCAAATTCAACTCCTTCTGACTAAAGATATATTGCAATCTCTTGTGATCTGTGTAGATGTCAACATGGACGCCGTTCAAGTAGTGCCGCCATATCTTTAAAGCATATACTACTGCAGTCAATTCCAAGTCATGTGTTGGATAATTCTTTCCATGCTTCTTCAGTTGTCTTGATGCATAAGCAATCACCTTCCGATGTTGCATCAATACGCATCCCAAACCTATACTTGAAGCATCACAATATACCACGTACCCTTCTGTTCCTTCTAGAAGAGTAAGCACTGGCGCAGAGATCAACCGTTTTTTTAGCTCCTGGAAACTATGTTCACAAGAGTCGGACCATTGGAATTTGGTAGCTTTCTGTGTTAACTTGGTCAATGGTGCCGATATAGAGGAAAACCCCTCTACAAACCTTCTATAATATCTTGCTAGCCCTAGAAAACTGCGAACTTCTGACGGTGTTGTGGGTCTTGGCCAACTCTTCACTGCATCGATCTTCTGAGTGTCGACACTAATACCCTCGTTAGATATCACATGGCCTAGGAATGCAACCGAGTTTAGCCAGAATTCATATTTGGAGAGCTTCGCATATAACTTGCGATCCCGAAGGGTCTGTAATACTATCCGTAAGTGGCCCATATGTTCTGTCTCTGAACGGGAATACACTAGAATGTCATCAATGAATACAACCACGAACACATCAAGATAGGGCCTGAATACAGTATTCATGAGATCCATAAAAGCTGCTGGGGCATTTGTTAGCCCGAACGACATTACTAAGAACTCAAAATGCCCATATCTTGTCTGGAAGGCTGTTTCTGGAATATCCTTCTCCTTGACCCTCACCTGAAAATACCCTGAACATAGGTCAATCTTGGAAAAATATTTGGCACCCTAAAGTTGGTCAAACAGGTCGTCAATCCTTGGAAGTGGATATTTATTCTTTATAGTGACCTTATTCAACTGTCGATAGTCGATACACATCCTCAACGACCCGTCTTTCTTCCGCACAAACAAGACTGGCGCACCCCAAGGTAAAGTGCTAGGCCTAATGAAGCCCTTATCCAGCAAGTCCTTCAACTGCACTTTCAACTCTCGCAACTCTGCTGGGGCCATTCTGTATGGAGGAATAGAGATCGGGTGAGTATCAGGCAACACATCAATGCCAAACTCAATCTTCCTTTCAGGAGGAAGACCTGGGAGTTCATCTGGAAAAACATCTGGAAATTCATTGACCACCGGGATTGATTGTAGAATAGGCGACTTCGCCTCAGCGTCCATAACACGAACGAGATGATAGATGTAACCCTTCGAGATCATCTTCCTTGCCTTAAGGTAGGAAATAAACCTACCTTTCGGCGTAGCAATGTTCCCCTTCCATTCAAGGATGGGTTCACCAGGAAATTGAAATCTAACCGTCTTCGTACGATAGTCAACATTTTCATAGCATGAGGCCAACCAGTCCATTCCCATTATCACATCAAAATCTACCATTTCTAGCTCAAACAAATCTACCGAGGTTTGGCGACTCCAAATCGTCACGGTGCAACCTCTATATACCATCTTTTACTTGTTTAAACTTGTATCTACCTTCTGATATTCTCGTTGCTTTTTACCATATGTGTGGATAGATATTTATGCCTTAGGGCTCCTTATCAAGAAGTATACACGTCTTAGCACAAACATGATCTGCTGAAGACCTCGCATTTAATCATCACAAACATGATGCAAAATCGAGTTCCTATGACTCAACTCTTCCACAGTCACATTCAATCACTTACCAACTATTTTTCTGGATAGAGATGTTGTTGTATTATGAATAAAATAGAATTTAGGAGTTTGAATTCTTACAACTAATCTCTACCACACGAGCTAGAGTAAGAAGAAAGAGTGACAGTCCTAAATGCCTTGTAGCCTCCTACTTATAAGTGTGGTGCACAACACACCTATAAATAAGACTCTACAAGACACGGCTTGTAGACTCCCTAGGACAGAACTGCTCTGATACCAAGTTTGTCAAGACCCAAATCTGAGGGGGGCGACGGGCATCCGGTACCTTACTAAACCGAGTACCAACATAACGTATCTTTCTTATCATACCATCATGGGTGAATGGGCCAGAAGGTCCATCATGAGATAACCAATATAAATATAAGGGAAAGCTTGACATAGGATGACCCAACAAGATATACAAACTTATACATGTGACATACAGGTCAATAAGGCCGGCATGATCATTTGTAAACTCAAAACATAGGCCGACAAGGCCATAGAAGTATTCGCATACATGACATCTATCTACGAGCCTCTAAGAGTACATAAATGTCATAAAGGTCGGGATAGGGCCTCACTATACCAATCTATACGTGCCCAAAGCATACTGACCAAATAGGTAACTCCGGAGCAAGTGAAGTGCACCGATATCATCCATTGAGCTGATAGCCTACTAGGAGGACTATCAACCTGTTTATCAAGACCTACGAGCATGAAATGCAACATCCCCAGGAAAAAGGGATGTCAATACAAATAAAGTACTGTGTATGTAAGGCAGGAAATTGTCACGACCCCAATTTCCCTGCGTAGGATGTCGTGATGGCACCTAGTTGATAAGATTAGGTAAGCCTAACATACATGCGGAATATAACTGAAATAATGATAAAACTCTCAAATACTCAACAACTATCATAATAGAAACTTTGTGACTCAGCATAAACAAACTTCCCAAAATCTGGTGATAACAAGTCACAAGGTCTACTAATCATCCCTACACAACAATGTCTATGAAAGGGAAAGAAAATGAAGTAGACTAGATAGAGGGTGACTCCGATGCCTGCAGATGCCAACAGGTATATCTTGAAGTCTCTGAAGCTGAGCTCAACTAACTGGTGCCTGGATTGGTAAGAGGTACCTGGATCTGCACAAAAAGATGTGCAGAAGCGTAGCATGAGTACACCACAACGGTGCCCAGTAAGTGCCAAGCCTAACCTAGGTAGAGTACTGACAAGGTCAGGTCAAGGTCCTACTGGAATAAATAAGAAACTGAACATGTATATAACAGTGTAATAATGATAACAATGGAAATGAAATAGTAAAGATATATATCAAGGTTAGCTACACTGAACTAAGGCAAATAATGCATCACGGAAGAAAAACAAGAAATGATATGCCAAGGAAAACAAAGCAACCAGAACACAAGTGAAATAATAGAGAAGTATCAACAAGAATCACTACCGAAGTACCGCCTCGTAGTCTCAAATCATAAAACAATTCACAATCTTTCCTTATGTCACCGCGGGAGCCTTGCATTTACTTTGAAAATCATTTTCCCCAAATAACTTCCCACGTTTTATCCCACCTTATCATGCCGCGTGGCTTCAAGTAGTTCCCCTACTAGCAGCACGCGTATCAAGCCCCCTTATCTCATCGGATGCATTTCAACCCCAATCATTATACCACCACATGCGTATCAATATTACAATGTATCACAAATCGCACCACAAGTGCCAAATATCACAATATGCCAAAGAAGTTAACAACGATGGTGTTTCCACAATAATAGCCCATGGCTCAACCACAATATGAACGAGAGTCTCAACAAGAATAGTATTTCACAACTTTATAACTTGCCTCAATGTGAATCACGGCCTTCATAAATCAATACCAATTTCCACAATAAGATATTCCAAGGAATAACAATTTCAAGTAAGGAAATCAACGGTTAAATAATAAATAAGGAATATAGACAACAATAACTTCAACTAGGCATGTAAAGGCAATTAACATCTAAGAGGTAAGACAAGTAAAGCATGTGAAGATAGACAAATAATGATGAATATAACATATTATGGTAACTCAATTAAAGGCATGAAAGGAATATATGTAGCTTGAACCAGCCAAATTCCATATTTAGCTCGTGTACACACTCGTCACCTTGTGTATGCAGCTTCCATATGTCACAATTAACACAAAACAACATCAATCATAAGGGGTAATTTCCCCACACAAGGTTAGGCAAGACACTTACCTCAAAATACGCTACTCAATCCACTTGTAAGCCTTTCCCTCTATTATCAAACTTTGAACGGCTCAAATCAGCCAAAACAACTTCATACCATAAATATAAACTATAGGAAACTATTCCGAACAATAAAGTTACGATTTTTGAAGAGAAATAAAGAGTAAACTCAAAAAGCCAACCCAGGGCCCGCGTCGCGAAAACCGACCAAAATTACAAAATCCGAACACCTATTCGATAACGAGTCCAACCATACAAGAGTTACTCAAATCCGACATAAAATCGCCTTTCAAATCCCCAAAATTTAGTCTAAGAAGTTTTCACAAAATTTCTCCAACTTTCCAACTCAAATCACTAATAAAATGATGAAAACAACAATGGATTCATGTAACATAGTCAATTCTGGATTAGAATCACTTACCCTGATGATTTCCTTGAAAAACCCTCGAAAAGTTGCCACCAACCGAGCTCTTTAGGTCCAAAAGATGAAAATGAAATCAAACCCTCGAAGGCCCCTATTTCTGCCCAGCGATTTCGCATCTGCAGGCATAGGGTCGCACCAACTAGAGTTCTAAAGATTTGCACATGCGGACCCCTAAGCACATTTGTGCTTGCTCACCTGTGGAGGGTCCTTCGCTTCTGCGACCCCAGGGCTGACTAGCCCATTCCGCTTCTACGATGCATTCCTCGCACCAGCGAGTCCACTTCTGCCTATAAACGATCGCACCTGCAGTCATAACTGACAAGTCCAATCTAACTTCTGCGGCGTGAGAGCTGCTTCTGCGATGCCGCACCTGCGGCACAAAGTGCGCAGGTGCAATTGCACCCGACACAACCTTGCTTCAGCAATCACACAAGTCCAAATTTGTCCCGGATACAATCTGAATCACATCCGGGGCCCCCGGGACCCCGTATGAATATACAAGCTATTTCAAATACACATAACGGACCTACTCGAGGCTAAAAATCACATCAAACAACAGCGATTCAACGAATCACAGCCCAATTCAAGCCTATTGAAACTATGGACATCCGGCTTTCAAAACTAACACCGAATCATACCAAGACAACTCCGATTGACCTCAAATTTTACATACAAGTCATAAATGACATGACAGACCTATTCCAACTTTCGAAATCGAAATCCGATCCCGATATCAATAAAGCCAACTTCTGATCAAACTTCTCAGTCTTCCAAACCTTCAACTTTCTAACTTTCGCTAATTCAAGCCAAAACGACCTACAGACCTCCAAATCAACATTCAGAGGTATTGGAACCACCAAAACTCCATTTCGGAGTCGTCTACACAAAATTCAAACAAATGTTATCTCTTTCAACTTAAGCCTCCAACTTAGGGACTATGTGTCCCATTACACTCTGAAACTCACCCGAAACCAAAGCCAAACACCCTGGCAAATCACATAACTACAATACAACATAGAGGAGGCAATAAATAGGTGATCGGGGCTAAGATACTCAAAATGAGCAGCCCGGTCGTTATAGAAAGCATAAATAAGAATATTAATGTAAAGAGAGATAAAGAGGATACAACCTATAACATATGAGTGCCTCTGAGGGCGACTGACATGCAATGCATGATACATATATCCACATATACACATATACTCTTAAAAACATACGCTTCTGTGGGCATCATTATTATCATATCATACCCGACCTCGAAGAGGACTTGGTAAACATGTACCCGGTCATCATATGGCTCGATAGAATCATACCCGGTCATGTGGAACTTGGTAAACCCAACTCGTCAATGGTTGCAAAACAGGTTCCGTACCCGGCCGAGTATAGAATGGCTTGGTTGAGTAAAATAGATACATATATATAATGCATGCTGGACTTACGGAATCACATTCTAAACCTTTCAGAATGAGGTAGGTTCGTTGCACCTTTGATTAAAGTTATGGAAATCCATACCATCAATATGGAACTCAATAGGATTCAAGGATAATACATACTTGCATAGAATAACTTTATAAGAAGAGAACAACATGGACAATCTTAGTTACCAGAAGTAGATCCATTATGAAATAGCATATCGTTTACGTTCATTTCACTTAGATCATTCCAAAAGAAAGAAGGAAGTGCCTTAACATACCTTTGCAATCTTCTCTCCAATCTTCAATCAAGCTCAATATGATCTTCTTTTGTCTATAATGCGTAAACCGACTTCGTCGTCATCATATAAGCATTGTAACTCTCATATTCGAAACCAATATTATACAATGCCTCTCCTATTTTTATTACATCCCATAAGTTAATAAAAGTCACCAAAGGGCCCAAACAACAATCAGTAGCTATATGGAACACAGCTAGCAAAATAACACGTCGAGCGGCAAGCTCGGTTCATGTCTAATAATATTATATTTTGAATCCTTTCCATCTTATTATATTTAGGAAAATTTTGATAATAACAACACAATATAATCAGGTTATTCAATAAAATTTTCAGCCATAAAACATTGCAAGAACACCTCCCACATAGTCCAACAATCAACAACATTACTAATAAGCTTTTCGATCTATATCTCACAAGTTCTAGCTTCAGTGACTTAGCCGTAACTTGGATAAATTCAAATACATGTAGAGTAAGAGGTTCCTTACCTTCAAACAGATGGAACAACTAGAATTTGAGATTACTTCACCACAAAGCATCCTTCCAATGCCGCGACAAGAACAAGGAAGAGAAATTAGCAAGCACTTTGGGTTTCTCGGCACTACAATCGCTACGAAATACTTGAAATCACTTAGGGCTGATATGAAACCCTCAAGAGAGTATTTTCCAGAACATATACCACTGAAAACAACCCCCACACAATCTGGAACCACACAAAATTCAGTAACCACTGAAGAACAAAAAACTCACTAGCACGATGCGATTTCTAGCATTTGATTCATGTTTTTATCTTTGGTTATATATCTAGAATCATGGAGAGTGCTTAGAGAGTGTTTTGGGAGAGTATAGGGTCTGGTTGGGTCGAAGAAATGAATTCAAATTAGCCTTTCCCCAATCTTTAAAGGTAGGAGAGTCATCCACCGCCAAAGTGGGTCCCATTGGGACCTGCTTGCGTAGTATTACAAAAATACAAATATCTCTCTACTATGATATTGTATGAATTAACGGTTTAATTTACTGGAAACTAGACTCGTAGATCTTCAATTTGTTATATGGATCACCCCGTAATTCTTATAGATTGAGAGAAAAGCTCTGCTACATTTGACCTAATTTTCAGCACATTTATGAATGTAACTTGTGATGATCTTTCCCAACCATTGTTCCACAACTCGCTTGACTTCAAAATGTAACACACGACTGTCATTCGACTAAAATAACTCATAACATAGCCTCCTTATCATGTTAATCACCCTATTCTCACACCACGCGGACATGTTATAACATTTTAATTTGTCGACTTTCGACGAAACTTATTTTCTTCACTTCATTTAGCTTCTAAGCCTTCCAACTTTCTCGGTCCTTGTTATCCATGATCTTAAATATTTGTAACCTCCAAGATAATATGATTAATTTACTTTATGTACTTTCAAAGATGACCTCATTTTTTAGCTTACATCAATTGACTTACGATGAACTTTTACGTACGAAAACACATGGTGTAACATATAATTGGAATGCAGGTACATCTTCAATGCCAGCTCCCGCCATACACAACAACATCAGCTCTAAAATTTGCACATAAGGTGTAGAAGTGTAGTATGGGTACAACCGATCCCATATACTCAATAAGTAACAAATCTAACTTTAGGTTGAAAGTAGTGACGAGTACGGAAGAAGGTCAGTGTCCCACAACAAAAGCATCAGTGAAACACTCGGAAGAAGGTTAGTGTCCCACACCAAAAGCCAATATTAACTCATAATAATATAACGGAGGCAGTAAAAGTGATAGTTCAAAAGACATTATGCTCATCTCATTTAGAGTTACATAAAAGTAGACATGCTTTCCAGATATAACAGTCAAGTCCAGATATTACAATGTAAAATCAACTAAACATGAGTTCATCTATAGAACTGTATTTCCAATTCACAACACCAGATAATAATTTTCGTTTACTGATTGGCATGAGGAAAATATGTCTGTATGCCTACATGTCAATATACATGTCAAGTGATCAATTACCATACACCGTCTAGCATGATGAATATACATCTCCATACCTACATGTCAAATGTACTTGTCAAATCATGAATGTCACAGTACCGTTTAGCATGAGGAAAAATGCATCTCTATGCCTACATGCATGTCAAATGAATGATTTCACAAAGATATTCCTAGGTACTCTCACCCTCAACATACTCAAGATGTCTATTTAAAATGCCTACTTTATCACAAAAAAAAAAAAAAATCACTCGGCACTGTACAAGTGCCTGGCTCATAAGCCTCTCACTAAATCATGTGTATATATATCATTTGCCTGCGCTTACTGCTGGTATGTTAGACTCTTGAGGATCGAATCCTGCCTAAGCTCTAATCAAAAGCCTATAAGGCCTGTTGCGGTATGCAGCCCGATCCACAATAATAAATAAGTCAATAAGGCCTGCTGAAGCATGCAGCCTGATCTATAATAATAATAATAATAATAATAATAATAATAATAATAATAATAATAATAGTAATAAAGCCAATATGGCCTATTGTGGTGTGCAGCCCGATCCACAATAACACTCACAACATGGCTCTCAAGCGCACCTCAGTCATCAATCTCTCAACTCTCAAGGGCTCACAATCTCGTTCCGCTCAGCCCAAACAATGATAACATCTAATATAACAGTGAATGATGAACAGAAACTGAGATATAATATGCAAATGAAAAATCATGATTGAATATATAATAACAGTTAGAGAAGAAAAATCAAAACAACAGAAATAGTCTCATTAGGTCTCAATCGAATAAGCATATAGCCTAAACATGATTTGTAACATGAATCACTCCTCAATTAATCTAACAAGTAGGAATTACATGGATAGAACAAGAAATATTAGCAAAACAAGACCGGTCAAAGTCTACTAGTCAACTTGAATCATGATTACCCCGGTGCACGCCCACACGTTTGTCACCTAGCATGTGCGTTACCCCAATACATCTCATATAACATAGTTTCCAGGGTTAAATACCCTCAAATCCAAGATTAGATATGTTACTTACCTCGAACAAGCCCAATAATATCGAGCAAGCCAAACAATACTCTGTTGACACCATCCCATGCGTATCCACCTCCGAACGGCTCGAAACCTAATCCATATGGTAAAAATCGCCTCCAAAATCCCCCAAATTCGAGCTCTATAGCTCAAAATATGGTAAAATGATCAAGACCTTCGAAATAGAGTACTTAACACACTGCTCCAGAGGTACCCTTCGGGATCATGGTCACCAACCTTGCGATCGTGATTCCAAAATTTTCCAGCACAAATTTTACCCTTCACGATTGCGGCCATCTCCCCGCGATCGCGATGAACAAATTCCAACAAGCTTGCCCAACTCTTCCATACAACCTCTAGTATAATAGCCGTAACTTATTGTACAAAACTTCAAATGACAAACGGTTTGATTTTCTGTAAACTAGACACAAAGAGATACAACTTTCATTTTGGATCATCTCCAAACTCCTTATAGATTACATGATATAAGCTTCAAAGTCAGCTCAGTGACAGCTGAATTTCTTCTTCGCGAACTCGAAGTTTCCTTCGCAAACGCGATTCACAGGTCAATTTTTCCATTTTGCTCTTCGTAAACACGACTTAAAGTCCGCGGTTGCGATGCACCCCTGTAGCCAAAAACAACAACTAAACAGGGACTAGAAATGCTATGAAACCACCCCGAAGCTCATCTGAGCCCCTGGGGACCCCGTCTGAACATACCAACAAGTCCCAAAATATATTACGGACCAACTCGAGGCCTCAAATCACCCATAATAACAGCAAAACAACGAATCGTCAATCAAGATCAATCTCTTAAGTTCATAAACTTCAAACTTCGAACCAAGCTTCTAATTCTAGCCTAATCAATCTGGAAGGAATCCAAATTTTGCATTCCAAATGACATATCGAACCTATTCCAACTCCCCGAACAACAATTAGAACCCAATAACATCAAAGTCAACCCCCCGTCAACCCTATGAACTTTCCAAAGCTTCAAATTGCCATCTTTCGTCAAATAGTGCCAAAACCTTCTAGGAACATCCAAATGCAAATCGGAGCATGTGCCAAAGTCCAACATCACCATCCGGACCTAACGGAACCATCAAAACTCCGATCCGGGGTCAAATACACAAAAGTCAAAATTGGTCAACTTTTCCAACTTAGCTTCAGGAGAATCATTCTTCCAAATCAATTTTGAATCACTCGAAAACTAAAACGGATGATACACGCACGTGATAATACATTATACGAAGCTACTCATGCCCTCAAACCATCGAACAAAATGCAAATGCTCAAAACGACTGGTCGGGTGGTTACATTCTCGCCCACTTAAACATACTTTCGTCCTCGAATGTGCCAAGAGTCGTTCCAAAGCCGTCGAATCTACGTATAATCTCCCATACACATTCCTGTGGGGATCCCATGTCGCCTTAATTCATATAAGACTGACAACACAACTCATCGTAGCATAGAAGATTAACACATAGAATATATCAAAATATGACAAGCTCAACTCTAACCGAATGACACATCCCTAAACAGTTGCAGTGCTGAGTCAACAATTCCGACCTTGGTGTAGAATACAAATCCTCATTAGGCCTACCGATGGGCCCCCAAATCAACTCCGGCCATCCATAAATAGATAATTAACCATCCAAAAGTCCACAATAACCTAACCATAATACATACTATCAGCTTCCAACTTTGGCCATACCTTCGCAATCCAGAACCAAGAAACAATCTGCCTCTGAGAACCCTCATAGTCTCCAAACCCTTGGAATACATGAATCACCGTATCGGATCCCATCTCCACCACTCGAATGATAACACATCTCTCATACTCAATCATTCACCGAGAAATACTTCTATAATTCTCCTGCGCTGCAGAGCAAAATCTGAATATTAGTCGTTGATCAACCAAGCAAGTACCGCAATACCAATGAAGCATCCGTAAGTCAGAACAAAGTGCTCCTTCTGAAATGCACCCCTTCTCAGGTGATACCAAGTAGTACTAGCATTCATCTCTATATCCGAGAGAACCGCAACCTTGTACATTCAAACTTCAATCCCACACATCGCACTGCATCTATCATGCCATCATAGAAAAACACAAGAACTCCTTTATCGACTCTGGGTCATTAGCAAAATACATAGTCAATTAGTTAGAAACCATCCGCTCGATCCCATACAGGAGAAAATCACAATAAGCAACATACTCCTCATGCCGGTAGAAAATATCCATCTAAAGCCGTGGAAGAAATCATCAAGAACACTTCGAAATCCATTTGCACATAACCAAGCCATCATCATTGAATTCCTCTAACTCGACGAAGTCACGCAAGTCGCCAAAAGAATATTGCCACAAAACGCCGGTAAAGCTTCACCAGATCATAAGAACCAAAAGAGCCGGCCATTCTCATTACTATGCTGATCTAAACCACTACCAAGCTGATCTAGTTCTTCGAGTTCCTTCCGAACTGCCTTCAAGTTAATACTTCTCCTTGCCAGAACACCATGATCCTCAATCAAAGCTAACCATAAGAGATCCTAGCATGAAACCACATCGTCTTAAAGTTAATAATCTAAAGCTGTTACTTTTACCTTTATGATATGGAAATACTGCGATTCTCGACACCATCCAATGCAAATCTCAGATCTTAGCCATATACAAATTCGGGGGAAATCCTCAAACTCCATATATGAATCTTGAACTCATTAAAACCATTCTCAAGTGTCATCTACCCTATTCTAATCTCAAACGCACCGCCCTAACGAGCCCAACGACTTGTGCCTTATTAGCACACCAACACGCAAAGAAATAACCCTACTTTAATGCAACCGAGTGACTCCCTTTTCTTAGTACTTTACATCCATCACAAACAGCAAACCTAAACCATTCCAAGACTTCCATATATCCATAAGGTGTAATACATCATGCATCCAGAAATATTCTTACTTGAGTCACCCTTGAAATCAACCTCTTCAAGTAATAACTGATCCACAAGCATGCCTCAGGCCAAACTAATATAACACATAACCATGCAATCCATTCATCAAAAGAAAACTTCCCCACTTGGCTCAAATCCATAAATCACAACATCTGATAACCCACCATACTCTTACTCCCTTAATGCCATAATCCTGCACTGCAATCCAACAAAATCCTTCATGAACTCATGTAGCACTAATCATAAAACACCTCAAATCTTCAATTAAACACACGCTCATTCTAGTGATAGTCAAGTCAACTTCCTCAAGCGATCCAAATAAGGCTAATTCTACCCGCATGCTAATCCCATTGCCAACGCATATACACCTATGACCTTGCATAAACACCTTCCCTAACACATAGATCACATAGCAAATAACTCGTTTCTACCCTATTTCCCTCAAATCAAGGTTAAGCAAGACACTTACCTCCTTTCGAAACACAATTAATAATCCAACACGACTTTTCTTTTAAAACAAGCCTCCACAATAATCAAATCTAGTCAAATATTTTTCAAATAAGTCAAAACAAGCTTTAGAAACCACCATCAAATGAAAATGGTTCAATCTTTAACATAATTGAAAGGGTCAACAAAAAGTCAACCCGGGGCCATGTGGTCGAGATTTGAAATTCAGAGCAAATCATGATTACCGATTCACCCCGAGCCTGGATATGTGATTTTTTTCGAAATCTGACCTTAATTCGAGGTCAAAATCTCAATTTTATAGAATTCCTAAATTCTACCCAAAACCCTTAATTTTTACTGTGAAATTCTTAGATTTGATGATGAAATCCATGAAAAAGTAATTGAAATTGAATAAAACCAAGTTAAGATTACAAACATATGACTTGGGAAGAAATTTCTCTCCAAAAATCGTCTATATGGAGTCTAGGGTTCAAAAAGGTGTAAAA
Organism: Nicotiana obtusifolia; assembly: GCA_002018475.1. NCBI lineage: Eukaryota > Viridiplantae > Streptophyta > Magnoliopsida > Solanales > Solanaceae > Nicotiana > Nicotiana obtusifolia. The sequence goes on from MCJB01048864.1 coordinate 170,948, forward strand.
TGAGCTAAGTCCCGAAATCCCGCATTTCACGCAGCTGCAGATGTCACAATTAAGGATTCTTGTTTGCAATTGTAATGTTTGCAAATGTGATGCAAATGTGACTCACCCTTCGCATTTGCGAAGGCCCTCTATATCGCAAATACGGACCAAGATTCGCATTTGCGAAGCTACCTTGGCACTGCTCAGTGTCACAATTACGACCCTCCTATCGTAAATGCGACCTCTAGCTCGCAAAAGCGACACTGACTTTGCAATGGCAAAGTCTTCCAGCCCATGCTCAATATCGAAAATGCAAACCTAACATCGCAAATGTGAGGCTCGCATTTGTGTAAAGGTTCTTGCAAATGCGAGACCTGCAGATCATGCACACCAGCAGTTCCCAGCTTAGCCAAAACCGTTCTCAACGCATCCGAAACTCCGTCGAGTCCCTGGGGTTCCAATCCGAACATTGATACTAGTGTAATACCATTATGCAAACTAGCTCGCAAGCTCACATCATCAAAATAACATGAAAATTCAAGAATCAATCATTAAAACTCAAGATTTTCAAGTTTAAAACTCATTTTACCAACTTTTCACATAACGCGCTGAAATGGCCTCGGGTCACCTAGGACCCCGACAAAAATGCGTACTAGTCCAAAATCGTCATACGAATCTACGAAATTATCAAAACACATATCCGATATTGTTTACCAAAAAACATTGACCTTGTCAACTTTAGTCATTTTTAAAGTCAAAAATCATATTTTCTTTAAAATTTCACATCTAAACTTTTCGGAAATCAACAAGGATGACGCACGCAAGTCATAAATCATCAAATAAAGTTAAGAGGTCTTGGAACACAAATATGGTAGTTAATAACTTAAAATGACCTATTGGATCGTTACATGAACAATATGTTAGAAAATATAAAATAAAAATAAGATATATAACTTTTTAATACTATGAATGTTGATGTCATTTAGCTAGCTAAATAAATGATGAAATTCCTGCCCAATGGAAGTCCTTAGGGTTTTATAAGAATATCTTATAAAATTTATTGTCAAATACCGAAACAAATAAGTAAAAAAAAATATTTATCATGATGAGTTGTCAAATAATACAAATTACAAATGTGATTCTTTTGGGCTTAGCCTTAGGCTTTTATAAGAATATCTTATAAATTTTTTTGTCAAATACCGAAACAAATAAGTAAAAAAAAATATTTGTCATGATGATTTGTTAAATAATACAAATTAAAAATGTGAATCTTTTGGGCTTAGCTTTAGGAATGAAGAGACTGGTCTATAACTCCTAAAAGAATTGATACATGAGTATTAATATAAATTTTAAAAATAATTAATGCCAAGTTAATAGTTTACAACAAATAACTTTATATGTAGAAAAATATGGAGAGCCATCATTTACTTTTTCAAAAAGAAAAAAAAAAAAGTAACAATAATTTATTAAAATACATTTTAGCTTCTACTGTTTCATCCTTATTCCTTTGAGTTTGCAAGCGTTAGTAGAAAAATATTATTAATTGTATGATGTTTTACAATTTTGATGTTTATAAGGGTATAGATAGATAGATAGATAGATTAGATCAATTAACAACCGCCTATGTATGTATTACCTGCAAAATGTGTTTGGTAACTCAAAAAAGAATCCAGAAGTCCGCTATAACCATTAAATTATACTGATGGTGTAAATTTTTGTAAATTAATTAGATTGTATGGTGTAATTGTTTTTTCCAAATTATATTAATATTAATGGTGTAAATTTTGTAAAGCATCAAATTAAACGTAAACACGAGCAATTTTGTTGGTGCAACGGACGTACTCCATAAAACAAGCTCATCGACATGTTTTCAAATTAAGTCCTTAATTTTCTCAAACCACTCAAGTAAAACTTCTCTATAAATTCCAACCTGTTCCAGCTTTGCTAAACACCCAAAACAAAGCAAGTAAATAAAGAAGTAAATTCTCAACTTTTGAACCAACTAACAGAGTTTGAGGAAAACAAACAAAATGGATAGAAGAAGAATCCTTGGACTGTCTGTCCTAACACTCATGATTTGCTCTATCCTTGTTACAAAAACATTCGCCGATGAGGAAGAGAACCCCGAAGCCGCTGTAAGCCAAAATCCAAATCCAACAGTCGTAACTCCAAAAACACCGGCGGGCGATGATGCAGATTCCAACCATGATGGCGACGAGAATTACGTCTCTGATGGCAGCTTCAATGAGGTTGAAGATCAGTTTGGACCTGAAGTCGTCGTTGTTGGTCATTAATTTACTTTTCCGTTCAGAGGCTGATTCATGATTTGAACATAACATGAATGCCTTTTAATATACATATTTTTACAAATTTTTATAAAAGCACTAATAATTCCAGTTTGAAACAATATATGGGTACATATACACATCATTGTCTATTTGTTTGGTTGCCTCTCGGTTGTTAATATCTTCTTTCTTTTCCTATTGAAGCTATATATATATATATATTAAATACATCAATTAAACAGTATAAATCACTAACAACTCAACTCCAAATAAATTATGATAAGCAATATAAATTGTCTATATCATTAAGCTCTTCTAAATAATGTATTTGGATTACTAAGAAGAGAAGCTTTGGAGCAGCGGTAAAATTATCTCCGAGTAACCTATAGGTCACGAGTTCGAGCTGTGGAAGCAACCACTATTGTGTGCATTAGGATATGCTATCTACATAACACCCCTTGAAGTGCAGTCCTGTAATGACTCAGTTAGTCGCTTTACGTATTTTAGTCTCGTTCCCTTGTTTATTTCTTTATATGTTTATTTGTAGATACGTGACTTGCCGTGGTGGTTGGTTTGGTTCCGGAGATGTTTTGGAGTGAATTGTGATACTTAGTCCCAAGGTTGGAAGCTTAAATTGAAAGAGTTGACCGGAATTTGACTTTTGTGTGAACGACTCCGGAATGGAGTTTTGATGGTTCTAATAGCTTCATATGATGGTCTTGGACTTAGACGGATGTCCCGATTTGGATTTGGAGATACGCAGATTGATTTGGTGCATTTTGGCGAAAGTTAGAAAGCTAAAGGTTTGGACAGTTGAGAGGTTTGACCAAGAGTTGACTTTGTTGATATCGGGTTCGTATTTAGATTCCGGGAGTTGGAATAGGCCCTTTGTGTCATTTGTGACTTGTGCGCAAAATTTGAGGTAAATCGAAGTTGATTTGATATGGTTCGACATTGGTTTTAAAAGTTGGAAATTCATTAGTTTCATTAAGCTTGATTTGGGATGTGTTTCGTGATTTTGATGTTGTATAATGTGATTTGAGGCTTCCACTAAGTTAGTATCGTATTTTAGGACGTGTTGGTATGTTTAGATGGGGTCTCGGGGGCCTCGGGTTTGATTCAGATTGGATTCAGATTAGTTTTGGTCTTGAAGTGTTGGCTGAAGCTTCAAGCTTCTGGTGCGTTCACACTTGCGGTGGGTGCCGCCGCAGATGCAACACCACATGTGCGCAGATGCGAAGAGAAGTGGAGACTAGTAGGACTGCAAATGCACGTGTATTTCCGAAGAAGTGGATGCTCTTCTGCGATGTGAGGTCCGCAAGTGTGGAGTGAGATTGGTTTGGCCTTGGGCGCAGGTGCAATAGGTGATTCGCAGATACGGATGCGCATGAGCGGGCGAGAGACCACAAAACTGGTCTTGCAGGTGCAAAACTTTGACTGCAGGTGCGCTAGGTCGGGAAGTTAATGAAATTTCGCACCTGCGATGGTTTAGTCTGCAGGTGCGGTATTGCAGATGCGACTCTGAGGGTCGCAGAAGCAAGAATCGCTGCGCAGTGATTTAAAATCGAGAGTTTTCATTATTTTCTCATTTTTGGAATTATGGGACTCGGTCTAAGGCGATTTTGGAAGCATTTCTCATCCCAATTGAAGAGGTAAGTGATGTTTATTCGATTTTGGTGTTAGATATTCATTACCCATTGATTATTACGTCTAATTTTCATGAATCTAAGATAGGATTTGGGGATTTTGGACTATGTCATTGGAGAGTGTGATTTGACGATTTGAGGGCCCATTTGTGGTTGAAATTGGATAATTTTAGTATGTTTGGACTCGTAAATGAATGGATGTTCGAAATTTGTGAATTTTGTCGGCTCCCGAGATACAGGCACGAGATTGACTTTTGGGTTGACTTTTTGATTTAAGTTAAAGCTTTGTATTTTGGGATCACTTCCTTTGACTTATGTTCATTTTATTGCATTGTCTTGGCTAGATTCGAGCCGTCCGGAGATTGATACGCGCGAGAAGGTGCTTGTTAGGGGAGTGATGTGGCTTGCTTAAGGTAAGTATCTTATCTAAACTTTATTGAGGCACTAGTTGCATGAAGTAATCTCAAATTCAAGTTGTTCCATCTGTTTGAAGGTAAGTAACCTCTTACTCTATATATATTTGAGTTTATCCAAGTTACGACCATGTCGTTGAAGCTAGAACTTGTGAGATATCGATCTAAAGGCTTTTTCGTAATGTTGTTGATTATTGGACTGTTTGGGAGGCATTCTTGCAGTGTTTTATGGATGGAAAATTTATGGAATAACTGGAGTATATTCTGTTGTTATTATCAAAATTCTACTGAATATAAAAAATAGGGAAATGATTCAAAATATAGTGTTATTAGACATGAACCGAGCTTGTCGCTCGACGTGTTATTGTGCTGGTTGTGTTCCATGTAGTTACTGATTGTTGTTTGGGATGTTTGGTGACTTTTAGTAACTTATGGGATGTAGTAAAGACAGGGGAGGTGATGTCCATTTTCTTGCATAATATTGGTTTCAAAATATGAGAGTTACAAAGCTTATACGATGACAACGAAGTCGGTTTACGCATTATAGACATTAGAAGATCATATTGAGCTCGGTTGACGATTGGAGAGAAGATTGCAAAGGTATGTTAAGGCACTTCCTTCATTCTTTTGTCATGATCTAAAGTGAAATGAAAGTAAACGATACGCCATTTCATAATGGATCTACTCCTAGCAACTCTGGATGTCCATGTTGTTCAATCCTTATAAAGTCATTCTAAGAAAGTATGTATGATCCTTGAAACCTATTGAAGTTCATACTGACGGTATAGATTTCCATAATGGTAATCGAAGGTGCAACGACCCTATGTCACTCTGAAAGGTTTAGAACGTGATTCCATGAGTCCAGCATGCATTAAATATATGTATCTATTTTACTCTACCGAGTGGCACTATAGTCAGCTGGGTACGACACCTATTGTGCAACCACTGATAAGTTGGGTTTACCGAGCTCCACTGGCCATGTACGATTCTACTAAGCCTTATCATGGCAAGGTACGTTTTTACAGTGTCCTCTTTGATGTCGGGTACAATTTGATGTGGATGATGCCGCATAGGCGTATGTTTTTAAGAGTATATGTATATATATATGTATCATGCATTTCATGCCACTCGCCCTCAGAGGCACTTAGAGGTTACAGGTTGTGTCTTCTCTATCTCTCTATACATTACTATTCTTATTTATGCTTTCCTGCCTTACATACTAGGTACATTATTTTTGTTGACGTCCCTTTTGCCTGGGGACAATGCATTTCATACCCGCAGGTCCCGATAGACAGGTTGACAGTCCTCCTAGTAGGCGATCAGCTCAGTGGAAGGTATTGGTGCACTCCACTTACTCCGGAGTTACCTATATGGTCAGTATGCTTTGGGCATGTATTGATTGGTATGGTTGGGCCCTGTCCCATCCTTTATGACGTTTATGTACTCTTAGAGGCTTGTAGACAATTGTCATGTATGTGGACACGTGTATGGCTTTGTCTGCCTATATTTTGAGTGTACAAATGATCATGTCAGCCTTATGGGCTCGTATGTCACATGTATAAGTTTGTATATCATGTTGGGTCATCCTATGCCGAGTATTTCCTTATGTTTTATGTTGGTTATCTTATGATGCCCCTTCTGGCCCATTTACCCATGATTATATAATAAGAAAGATACATAACGTTTGAACTCGGTTGAGTAAGGCACTGGGTTCCCGTCACGGCCCTCCGATTTGGGTCGTGACATTATAGATGCCTCTTGTTCTTGGTAGCTTTAGATTTATAAATCTGCTTATGTAAATTTTGAACAGATGATGTATTTTTTTCGTACCAGTTTTGTACATTCTAAGTCTTAGAAGCTCATAACTTGTACCACCAATCCTTGGAATTTTGTATAGAAAGCTCGGTTATTTTGTTTGTTGATTCTTGTTATCCTATTTGAGTTGTGTTGTCTATCATTTGGCTTACCTAGTGGGTTAGGTTAGGTACCGTCACGACTAGCTGAAATTTTTGGTCGTGACAAGTTGGTATCAGAGCTCTAGGTTCATAGGTTGTACGAGTCATGAGTAAGTGTCTAGTAGAGTCTTGTAGATCGATATGATGACGTTCATACCTATCTTTGAGAGGCTACAGGGCATCTAGGGTAAACTTCCCATCATTCTTTCCTTATCGTTCGGCATGGATTTAGCTTGAAGCGTATATATTTGAATTCTTTTCACTCACTCGTATGCTATGTAAGCGCTCGGTATCAGCTGTGCATCGACGACTTGTGATTCCATGGATGAGGTACGAGATGTATTTTCTGAGTTTTGGTGATGGGCCAGTCTGGACGACCGTAGCTTGGGCTAGATATTTTTAGTTGTGTAATCATGTGTTTTTGGACTTATAAGTTTAGTAGTGTCCCTATGAGTGGGATTTATGGCTGGGTGAGTGGCTGAATGGCTATACGATGAGTATGATGTGACTGAGGGATGTGTTCATATGGCTTTGATGAAATGAGAAGGGTTGCTTGGAATGCGAAAAGGACTATTGGGTGCTTGATTTCTATCTTGATGTGTTGTACAATCTTGAGTTATGAGCATGTTGAGTGATCTTTCATGTTGTCCAGTTATGGGATGAAAGAGATTCTTATGTCTTGTTGACGAGCTCAGAATCGGGAAGGTTAAGTTATTGCGTAGTAGTTGGGGTCGTGCAAAGGCATAGAGAGATGCCAGTTTGAGGCTAAGTAGGAGGGTCATCTCCTGCGAAATGTTCTGAGGTTATGTGATCCTTATGATGTTTGTGTAGGGGGTTTCTTTCTATCAATGGGTTATATATGTTGCAAATTGAGTTTAGATCGCTTGAGGAAGTTGACTTGACTATCATTAGAATGAACGTGCGTTTAGCATAAGATTTGAGGTATTTTATGATTAGTGCTACATGAGTTCATAAAGGATTTTGTTGAATTGCAGTGCAGGATTATGGCAGTAGGGAATAAGAGTATGGCGGGTTATTGGATGTTGTGATCTATGGCTTTGAGCCAAGTGGGGAAGTCTTTTATCAACGAATGGATTGCATGGTTATGTGTTATATTAGTTTTGGCCTGAGGCATGCTTGTGGATTGGTTATGACTTGAAGATGTTAATTATAAGGGGGACTCGAGTAAGGAAATTTCTGGATGCATGATGTATTACACCTTATGGATATATGGAAGTCTTGGAATGGTTTAGGTTTGTTGTTCGTGATGGATGTAAAGTACTAAGAAAAAGGAGTCACTCAGTTGTGCTAAGGTGGGGTAATTTCTTTGGGTGTTGGTGTGCTAATAGGGCACAGGTCGTTCGGCTTGTTTAGGCGGTGTGTTAGAGATTAGAATGGGGTAGATGCCTCTCAAGAATGGTTCTAATGAGTTCAAGATTCATACGTGGCGTTTGAGGATTTTCTCCGGATTTGTATATGACTAAGATCTAAGATTTGCATTGGATGGTGTCGAGACTCGAGGTATTTGCATATCATTATTGATTCTACATTTCAGTATCAGAAAGGTAAAAGAACAACTTTTAATTCACATAAGGTCTCTTCATAGTGGGTATCTCGGATGCAGTATTTTGAGTGCTTAAAAGGGAATACTGTAGCTTATGGACTTTAGGATGACGTGATGTCATCCTAGGATCTCTTGTGGTGAGCTTGGTCGAGGAACGTGGTGTTGTGCTAAGGAGAAGTGTTAACTTGAAGGCAGTTCAGAAGGAGCTCGAAGAAATAAATCAGCTTGGTGGTGGTTTAGATCGGCGTGGTGATGGGAATGGTCGGTTCTTTTGGTTCTTATGATTTGGTGCGGCTTTACCAGTGTTTTATGACAATATTCTTGAGTTTTTGTGACTTGCGTGACTTGGTCGAGTTAGAGGAACTCAACGCTGATGGTTTGGTTATGTGCAAATGAATTTCGAAGTGTTCTCGATGATTTCTGCCACAACTTGAGATGGATATTTTCTACCGGCATGAGGAGTGATGATGACCAATTTTGGCCCTCCTTTCAAAAATAAATTTATATACACTTAATAATTTCCAATAGTTATGTTAAAGATACTTTCTATTGAATAATATTTTTTAAGTAATTAAAAATTTTAATTAATAATTTAGTCTTTATATATTTATAAAAATATTATCGTTACTATTTCACCAGTTTTAAAACTATTAAAAATAATTTTCATATTCATCACATAGGCATATAGCTAATTTAATAAGTTATTTCTCAACTTTGGCAACATAGCCTATTATTTCAAAACAAAATTCGGAATTAGTGTAGCAAATAGAAAAAAGAATATGGTAGCTAATCAATTAATTACGGCAATTAGTGTAATTAATTATTATAGTTTCTACCTTATTTTATTGGAATTATTTAAGTCTAATTAAATTAATCTTTAAAGGGATAAAGACCAAATGGCTACATTTATAATTGTGCAATTAAATACAAAATGGCTATTCTTTAAATTATTTTTAGCCTAATATCCAAGCCCTAACAAATCTGATCCAGTCCAAACAACCCCATCTTATCCACCTTGGTAATCCACCCCTATCTCCACAAACCAACCAGATCGTGCCACATCACAGTCTTAATTCATTAACAAAACAAACATAGCACATCCTGGTCGTTGATTCATATCATCAACGGACTAAGATTAATTCTGTTTTTTCAATTATTTTAAAAGCCCGTCTTGTTTTATCTCCGCCCCTAAATCATAAAAATCCAATGATCATCGATTTTTCTCCATAAAACTATTTTAAAACCCATGATTATTAAAATAATCGGAGCCGTTGATTAAAGGATCCTACGGCTCCAGTTTCACCTCTTGCTTTTATTCCAAGAGACGGCTAACCCCTATCTCAAACCCTAATTCATTTTCCCTTATGACCCATCCACCCCTTTTCCCCTTCCTCTCTATATTCTGTCAAATCCTTGACCCTATCAATCCCAGAAACCTTGCACCAAATCGTGCAAGGTTGTAAATCATGACCCCAAATTATCTCTTGTGTCTTCTGACTCCGGGAATCTTGCTGATATCTCCCTATTTAATCATATTAATTCAAAATCTCAAGTTTTCTGATTTAGACTCAAAGATGAAACTTCAAGTCTTCAAAATCTTCTTTTGTTGCAACAAAATCAGAGCATGCATGAGCATCTCATTATGTTTATTTGAAAACCAGAGGTCAAATGCAATGACCTCTGGATTTTCGGTCTTTGTCCGATGGTTTTCTCGCCTGCAATGCCTGTCTTCCACTCAGGTAAAACTCCTACAATTTTCCCCTGTGATATTTTGATTTTCACTCATCTTGCTCACATTATCAATCTCTCTGTCACTCTCCACTATCGATTTGAATTTTTGTTGAACCCTAAGGCTACAATTGCCACTATAAATAAGAACCTTAAATGCTCTCACCTAACACGACCTACCATCCAACACAACATAGAAAACGAAAGAAAATTAAAACCCTAGACTTCTCACTGAATTTGCTTTTTCTTCTCCGGTTCTTAGTATGCCTCTATTCGAGCTTGAGTCCAAATTCTTAACGGATAAACAAGAAGCTTTTGTTTGGTTTGCTACCCGAAAGAAGGTCAATGAATCTCAACCTTTCTTCTCTTTTAATCATTTGATTGAAAGCATAATTGTTCTATTGTTAAATGGCTCTGTCTCTAATATGTTATGATTGATTATCTCTATATGTTTGTTTTTAATCTATAACTGATCACTAAATTCTAGAATTATAAGCTCCTTAATAATATGAAATCAAGTCACTTACTAATTAGTTATTCTGGTAATCCTAATGAACATGTCTTTGGGAAACTTGTTTATATTGTTAAGCTTCAAAGAATAACAAAGAACTTCCGAATGATCTCAATAGTTATATTAATCTTCTGGTGTTTTGTTGCAGCTCTCATGTGTGCTATATTAGTTTTGTCTCAGTGTTATTAGTGTGATTCACTTGATATCTGTCCTAACTGGATATGAACACATGCTGTTAAGTATATAGCTATCATTTAATCTAAGCATGATGGTTTACAATGCTTGAACTGTCTCCTTCTTTAGTGTGCTCTTATATGACTCTGTAACTCTGGAAAATAAGTGTAAGAACCTTCTGTTAACTCCCATAATTGCTTGATCACATCCGTGAGTTTCACTGTATGAGACAATGCCTTAAAATAACTGAACTAAGCTTTAATGAATCTCTGCATTTTAGTTTTGTTTACTGTTATCTACTTAGTTTAAGTCATGTCTAGTAATCTGATTAAAATTTGTACCTACTATAGTTGAATACCATCTGATAGGATCATGTGTTATGGAACTTCGTTATGACAGGATAATCTACTTAGCTCATAACTGAAACATGCTTATCTAGTATAAACTTTCACTATTTTGGACCACTATAATGACAATGTTAGTTTAATTCCATGTTGTTTGGTACTCAGTCATATTATAATGTTGTAGTTTTGGTTAGAATATGACATGTACATATTTAAATATCATCCATTGGAAATTATGTACTCATCGATGTGTTAGAAGAGAATCGCTGCATGTATATCATGTTTCTGGCTGTGTTTCCATATCATTGAAAATTACTAAGTTTACTGCAGTTTATTCATGGACATAAGAGAGGTCTTTTGATGTTTATCTACCCTGTTTAATGTAGGACTGTACATTTAAATCTTAACTAACCTAGGTGGAATGAAAAATCTTTTTAGAGGTCACTTTTTAATGTATTTACACCTGCCTTTTAAGAGCTTATAATGGGGAGTGGAGTTTTAGTCTATTTAGATTTCCATTAAGTATATACATGATTACAACTAATGATCTTCATAAGTATGAACGTGCTAGGAGGTTATTGAGGCTGATACACGTGATACCTTCTATGCTTTTTTGAACTGCATGACTTACTTATTCTTCGTTCTTATATTAATGTGTTGTTTTTCCCATTGCTTGCTAGTATCTATAACTGATCCTGTTGGGTACTCTTCAGCCTGATAAAAGTACATGACAATGTATTATATGCCTGTATGCAAACTATGATATGTTTGATGATGCTTTGGTGTTTTGAATAGTGATTTGAAAGAAATATACCTCTCCTTGCGTATAGCCACCACTGTGGTATTGGGGTTTACATTGAGTGCCTCATCAGCACCTAAACCTGTAGAGAAGAGTAAGTGTGAGTAATTTGGGGTATTTGGGAGTAGAATTTAGCTCTTGGTTGAGATGCTCTCCCTGATACAAGAACTGCTCGGCGTCCTTGAGACCCTTGTGAATTTTGAAGTGTGAGGGATCCAAAGGGTATCTTGTCCATGAACGAAATTTTACCCTAAGCCCTGAATTTATTGACATTTTCTAATCCCTATGGGTTTAGTGTTCAATGGAAATAAAGGTTTTTACTTTAAATTACTTTACTACATGTGACTTCGTATTAATTTTGCATTCTTAATTATTACAGTTTATCTTGGGCCCACATTGGTGTTACTTAGTTTAAATAGTATATTGTGCCACATATCTAATGAATTTCTCTTTCTTTTTATAAATGTTCGTAAAATGGTCTAGCTGAGTTCCCAAAGAACTCAGGCCCAAATTCTTTGCCTGAACCTTGGAGTCATCGGAGCTGCTGTTGTTTTATCTTCGCTATCTGCTGAGCCTAATTTCCTTCAGGCCCTAACAAGGAGTCCATCCCTTTTCTTTTATCGCTTTTAATAATTTGTTGTTGTTTGTTATGTATCCAACCCTGGCATATTTGATTGAATGCTTTCTTTCAATTTTTTGAGTTACATGAATAACCTAGGCAAGCTCTTAAAACATATGTGAAAAATGAAGGTAGTAATGCAACCTAGTAGTAAGGTATTCTAATTGTCGTTCACTTCTATTTAGTTCTTAATTCTTACTAACAATTTTCTTTTCATGAAATCTTTACAATAAAGGTAGATTTGCAAAATATTCAACAACTGTCTCTTATTTTTTTAAAAAAAGGAAGAAAGCCGAAATGAACCCGAAATGATTTTCAAAAGCTGGCTATTCAAACACTGCTGCAATTAAAGACCTCATTTAAATGGTTTGAATTCGAGTACAAAATTTGTGAATCAATCTATAAGGTATACCTAAGGCCTACTGTAACGACTCGCCCGGTCGTTTTGAGAGTATTAGCCCTGATCCCCTATTTACTGCTCCCTTATTTCATATTGTGGTTACGTGGAGGTTTGGTTTTTGGTTTCAGAGTGATATGGGACACATAATTCGTAGATTCGAAGTTTAAGTTCTAGGAATTTACCGTAGTTTGAATATTATGAAGACGATTTCGAAATGGAGTTTCGATGATTCCAATAGCTCCGTAGGGTGATTATGGTCTTAGGAGCGTGTTCGGATGTTTATTTGGAGGACCGTAGGTCATTTCGGCATTGATTGGCGAAAGTCGGAAAGTTGGATGATTTTTGGAGAGTTTGACCGGGAGTGGACTTTTTGATATCGAGGTTGGATTTCGATTCCGGAAGGTGGAATAGGTCCGTAATATCATTTATGATTTGTGTGAAAAATTTGAGGTCAATCAAACGTGATTTAATAGGTTTCGGCATCGAATGTAGAAGTTAGAAGTTCTAAAGTTCATTAGGCTTGAATCGATGTGAAATTCGTGTTTAAGTGTTGTTTGATATGATTTGAAGGCTCGACTAAGTTCGTATGATGTTTTCCTACTTGTTGGTACAATTGATTGAGGTCCCGGAGGCCTCAGATGTAATTCAGATCATGTTCGGCACATTTCGGAACTTCGAAGAATAGCTGAAGTTGTTGGTTTTTCTCAGGTCTGGTTTCTTTCAATGTGATCGTGTCCGCGATCGCGAAGGGGGGCTTTTGGGTGGACTATGTTTTACTCTACGCGTTCGTAGAGAATAGGACGTGAACGCTAAAGGTTAGTTCACAGCGTTTCGCGAACTCGTGGTGTAGGTCGTGCAAGGTTGTGCTTCGCGATCGCGTGGCTTCATTCTCTATCGCGTAGGTTTGGGCACTCATTGTCCGCATTCGCATTTAGTTAGTCACATTTGAATAGGCTATTTTGGGGGCAACCTTGCTTTCGTCTTTGCGATCGCAATGGTTATTCCGCAATCGCGTAGAGTAATAACTAGGCATCAAAACTTAAATTTAAAAATCGAGGGTTTTCTCTCATTTTTCATTTTGGGACTTTGAGAGCTCGGATTGAGGCGAGATTTTGGGAGATTTTCAGTGGAAAAATTTGGGTAAGGATTCCTTACTTGTTTTTGATTCATTTCCACTCATATATCTTTAATTTCTTCATTTATTTAAGGATTAGGGTTGAGAACTTGGGGGGAAAAGGACGGAAATCCTTAGGCCAAATTTTGAGGTTTTGATCGAGATTTTTGTATCGGATTTAAGTAATTTTGATATGGGTGGACTCGTGGTCGAATGAGTGTTCATATTTTGTGACATTTGCCCGATTCCGTGACGTGGGGCCGGGTTGACTTTTTGGGGCGATTTTTCCAATTCTTGCTAAAATCAAATTTCATTATTTATATTAGTTTTCTATAGTTTTATTTATAGTATTTTATTATTTTTGGCTAGATTTGAGCCATTCGGAGTCGGGAAATCGAGGGAAAGGTCTTCTTGTTGATTGATTGAGCAAAGTTTGAGGTAGGTGACTTGTCTAACCTTGTGTGGAGGAAATTCCCCTTAGGATTTGGTACTGTTATGGTATATGCAATACGTGAAGGCCGTGTATGCTAGATGACGAGTGCATACTCGAGCTAAATATTGAAAATCCGAGTTTTTCTAAATCTTTCCCTATTATTCCCTTAGTTGAGTTACTCTAGCACGTATATTCATCATGTTTAGCCTAGTATCACATGTCTACGTATCTTAGCTCTTACTAGAAATTTGTGCAACACGTTTAGTTGAATTACCATTTTTCTTGATTTCGTATTCATTCTTTAACTGTAGGATTCCTTGCTATACTTTCATTGTTCCAATTGTTATGTGTTGTTTTCGTGATTTTTAGTTGAGATGGCTGTTTGGTAGTGGCATGAGGTTTCTGCCGTGCGGAGTGTTATTGTGGCACGAGGTTTCTGCCATGCGGAGTGTTATTATGGCACAAGGTTTCTGCCGTGCGGAGTGTTATTGTGGCACGAGGTTTCTGCCATGCCATTGTGAGATATTTACTTCTAGGACTATGAGGCGGTTCCTCTGGAGTGCCCCTGTTGTTTACCTCTATTTTCTGTATTGTTGTTGTTGTTGTTGTTTCTTAACTTGTAAGATTCTTGTTTCCTTACGTGTTGTAGTTGTCTTCTTGAACTCCGTGTTATTATCTTCTGTGAATTTCTTGTATTGTACTTATCTGTCATTCAACACATTATTATATCTTCCACCCTGTTTTTCCTATTATTTCCAGTAGGGCCCTGACCTGACCTCGTCACTACTCTACCGATGTTAGGCTTGGCACTTACTGGGTACCGTTATGGTGTACTCACACCACTCTTCTGCACATCTTTTTGTGCAGATCCAGGTTCTTCCTACTAGACCAGATATCAGTTAGCTAACCCGTGTGTGGAGATTTCAAGGTATATCTGCCAATGTCCGCAGACCTCAGAGTCCCCCTCTATCCTTATTATGTTCTCTTCCCTATTCTCCTTAGACTCTGATGTATAAAGATATTTAGCATTTCTCTTTAGAGCTCGTGACTTATTTCTACCGGGTTTTGGGAGTTGTAACTATTTTGAATCGCAGTTTTTATTTATTTCAGATGATGAGGTTTGAGTTTTAGCTTTTTATTAAGTTATTCCGCAAAATTGTTAGGCTTACCTAGTCTTAGAGACTAGGTGCCGTTACGACATCCTCTGGAGGAAATTGGGGTCGTGACAAGTTGGTATCAGAGCTCTAGGTTCATAGCTGTTATGAGTCACAAGTAGGTTTAGTAGGGTCTCGCGGATCAGTACCAAGACGTCTGTACTTATCATCGGGAGACTATGGAACTGTTAGGAAAAGCTTCACTTCCTTGATTCCTTGTTGGGCGAAATTTTTGACTTCAGATTTTAAATTTTTTGTCTTTCTATTCTCTCACAGATGGTGTGGACACGTACAACTGGATCAGATGACCAGACACTCGCGTCCCTTGCTAGAGCTACAAGAGGCCGGGGCCAGGGTAGAGGCCGAGGACGTGCATGTGGTGCAACCAGAGCACCCCTCACGAGCTGCTATAGAGTAGTCACCAGTAGCTCCAGTTGAAGGGCAGGTGCCTGAGACGCCTGTTACTGCACCAGCCCTCCAGGAGACTCTCGCTTAGTTTCTGAGCATGTTCAGCACCTTGGCTCAGGCAAGATTGATACCACTTGCTCTTGCCACATCTCAGGTTGGGGGAGGAGCACATACTCCCACCGTCTTTACCCTAGAGCAGTGGGTTCAGGTTGACCAGGTTCTAGAGGTCATACCAATGCAGCTGGTAGCCTTAGTTCAACCCGAGGTTGGGGCAGCAACTTCTGAGGAGGAGGAGCTCAGGCTCGAGAGATACAAAAAGTACCACCCTCCTACTTTCAGTGGCTTGGCATCAGGGGATGCCTAAGGTTTTCTTGAGAAGTGCCACCAAATCCTCCGTACTATGGGTGTTTGGAGTCTAGTGGGGTTTCTTTCATTACGTTCCAGCTTAGAGGAGCGGCCTATCAGTGGTGGCAAGCATACGAGTTTGGTAGTCCGACCAAGGCAGCTATACTCACTTCTCAGATATGTTCTTGAGGGAGTATGTCCCCTAGAGTCTCAGAGATGCATGGCGCGTAGAGTTTGAGCAGTTGCGCTAGGGTTCTCTGACCGTGTAAGAGTATGCGTTCCAGTTTCGTAATTTGGCTAGACATGCACCAACCTTGGTTGCTACTGTTCGAGAGCAGGTTCTTTGATTTATTGAGGGGCTCAACCCCAGTATTAGATTTAGCATGGCCCGAGAGTTAGAGATGGACATCGCATACCAGCAGGTGGTGGGGATCGCTAGAAGATTAGAGGGTACATTGACGAGAGAGAGAGAGGAGAAAGAAGCCAAGAGGTCTCGAGAGTCTGGGTAGGCGCTATGTGGTTTGCCCGTCAGGGTAGGGGCTATGTGGTTTGCCCCGTTCATTCAGCACTTCTAGCAGCCAGCGGTGCTCCAGCCACTCCTAGGCCCCAGGCTCCCTATTATGCACCGCGATTGTCTAGTGTACCTCCTGCACGGGGTGCTTTCAACGGTCAGTCCAGCCAATCAGGATCGAGCCAGTGACAGCAGCCACGTCCTCTGAGAGCTTATTTTGAGTGTGGTGACAGTCGTCATATAGGGATTTCCCCAGACTCAGGAGGGGTGCACCTCCATAGACCCCCCAGGCACTGCGTGCTCCACTGGGTCCTCAGACTATGGTTACAGCACTAGCTACCACTCCATCTGCACAGCCAGCTCGAGGTGGAGGTCGGACAGGTAGAGGTCGTCCTAGAGGGGGAGGCCAGGCCAGATATTATGCCCTTATTGCAAGAAAGGAGGCAGCTGCATCCAACTCTGTCATCACTGGTATTGTTCCAGTCTGTCATAGAGAGGCATCAGTCTTATTTGATCCAGGCTCCACTTATTCCTATGTGTCATCTTATTTTGCTTCGTATTTGGGTGTATCCTGTAATTCTTTGAGTTCTCCTATCTAGGTGTCTACACTCGTGGGAGATTCTATTGTTGTTGACCGTGTGTATTGGTCACGTTTGGTTGTTCTTAGTGGTTTTTAGACCAGAGCCTATTTATTGTTGCTCAGTATGGTGTATTTCCATGTTATTTTGGGCATGGACTGGTTTTTGCCCTATCACGCTATCCTTGATTTTCACGCCAAGACGGTGATGTTGACTATGCCAGGTCTACTGCAGCTAGAGTGGAGAGGTACCTTAGACTATGTTCATAGCAGGTTGTCCCTTTTCTAAAGGATCAGCGGATGGTTGAGAAGAGGTATGATGCGTATCTGGCGTATGTGAGGGATGTTAGTGTTGATACTCCTACCGTCGAGTCAGTTATGGTAGTGAGGGATTATCCAGACATATTTTTGGCGGACCTTCCGGGCATGCCGCCTGACAGAGATATTGATTTTTGCATTGATTTGTTACCGGGCACTCAGCCCATTCCCATTCCATCTTATCGTATGGCGCCAGTAGAGTTGAAAAAGTTAAAGAAACAGTTGCAAGAGCTGCTTAGTAAGGGCTTCAATCGGCCTAGCATGTCGTGTTGGGGTGCTCCAATCTTGATTGCAAAGAAGAAGGATGGTTCTATGCGAATGCGTATTGATTATCGCTAATTGAACAAGGTTACAGTGAAGAACAAGTATCCGTTTCCATGCATTGATGACCAACTTGATTAGCTTCAGGGTGCTAGAGTGTTCTCTAACATCGACTTGCGTTCAAGCTATCATCAGTTGGAGATTCGAGAGCCAGATATTCTGAATACTGGTTTAAGGATTCAGTATGGTCATTACGAGTTCCTTGTGATGTCTTTTGGGCTGACCAACGCTCCAACAACATTTATGCACTTGATGAACAATGTATTTCAGCCCTATCTTGACTCGTTCATCATTGTGTTTATTGACGACATTCTGGTGTACTCCCGGAGCCGGGAGGATCATGTGGAACACTTGAGGACTGTGCTTCAGACCTTGAGAGAAAAGAAGTTATAAGCAAAATTTGTGAACTGTGAATTCTGGCTAGATTCAGTGGCATTCTTCGGTCATGTAGTATCGAGTGAGAGGATCAAGATACATCCGAAGAAGATTGAAGCAGTGTAGAGTTGGCCCAGGCCGTCCTCAGCTACAGAGATCCGGAATTTTCTTGGCCAAGCGAGGTATTAACGTCGATTTGTAGAGGGTTTCTCATCTATTGCAGCACCTATGACCAGGTTGACCCAGAAGGGTGCTCCATTCAGGTGGACCTAGGAGTGTGAGGAGAGCTTTCAAAAGCTCAAGACTACTTTGACTACAGTCCCAATGTTGGTGTTGCCTATTGGTTCGGGGTCCTATACAGTGTATTATGATGAGTCGCACATTGAACTCTACGTGGTGTTGATGCAGGATGATAGGGTGATTGCCTATGCATCTAGATAGCTGAAAGTGCATAAGAAGAACTATCTTGTCCACGACCTCGAGTTAGCAGCTATTATTCATGCCTTGAAGATCTGGCGGCACTACTTGTATGGTGTCCCTTATGAGGTCTACACCGATTACCGGAGTCTACAACATTTGTTTAAACAGAAGGATCTTAACTTGCGGAAGCGAAGATGGTTGGAGCTGCTTAAGGATTATGACATCACTATTCTTTATCATCCAAGGAAGGACAATGTGTGGCCGATGCCCTGAGTCGCAAGACAGAGAGTTTAGGCAGTTTAGCATATCTACCAGTAGCAAAGAGGCCTTTAGCCTTGGATGTTCTGGCCTTGGCCAACCAGTTTGTTAGATTAGATGTTTCCGAGCCGAGCCGAGTTTTGGCTTGTGTGGCTTCTCAGTCTTCTCTTTATGATCGTATCAGAGAGCGTCAGTATGATGACCCCCATCTGCATGTCCTTAAGGACACGGTTCAGCATAGCGATGCCAAGGAAATCACTATTGGAGATGACGATGTATTACGGATACAGCACAGGCTATGTGTGCCCAATGTAGATGGTTTGTGTTAGTGGATTCTCCAGGAGGCTCACAGTTCGCGGTATTCCATTCACCTAGGTGCCGCGAAGATGTATCAGGACTTGAGGTAGCATTATTGGTGGAGGGGAATGAAGAAGGACATAGTGGAGCATGTAGCTCGGTGCCTAAATTGTCATCAAGTGAAGTATGAGCATTAGTGGCTAGGTGGATTGCTTTAGAAGCTAGAGATTTCGGAGTGTAAATGGGAGCGGAACACTATGGATTTTGTTGTTGGGCTCCCACTGACTCAGAGGAAGTTCGATGCAGTTTGGGTGATTGTGGATAGATTGACCAAGTCAGCTCATTTCATTCCTGTGGTTACTACTTACTCTTCGGAGCAGCTGGCTCAGGTTTACATTCGCGAGATTGTCAGGCTTCATGGTGTGCGGGTATCTATCATCTATGACGGTACGCAGTTTACATCGCGGTACTGGAGAACCGTACAACATGAGTTGGGTACTCGGGTGGAGTTGAGTACAACATTTCACCCTCAGATAGACGAACAGTCCGAGCGCACTATTCAAATATTGGAAGATATGCTTCGTGCATGTGTGATGGATTTTAGGGGTTCTTAGGATCCATTTTTGCCACTTGCAAAGTTTGCCTACAATAACAATTATCAGTTGAGCATTCAGATGGCCCTCTATGAGGCTTTGTAAGGTAGGCAGTGCCGGTCCCCGATGGGTTTGTTTGAGCTGGGCGAGGCTATGCTATTGGGTAAAGACTTGGTTCAGGATACTTTGGAAAAGGTTAAATTAATTCCGGATCGACTTCGTACAACCCAATCCAGGCAGAAGATTTATGCGGACCAGAAGGTTTGCGACGTTGCACTCATGGTTGGGGAGCAGGTCTTGCTCTGGGTTTCACCCATGAAGGGTGTTCTGAGGTTCGGAGGAAAGGCAAGTTGAGCCCTAGGTAAATCGGGCCTTCTGATATTCTTGAGAGGGTTGGAGAGGTGGCTTACAGACTTGCAGTACCACCTAGTCTCTCTTTAGTTCATCCAATATTCTTTGTTTCCATGCTCCGAAAGTATCACGATGATCTGTTCATGTGTTAGACTTCATCTCAGTCCAGTTAGACAAGGATCTAACCTATGTTGAGGTGCCGGTGGACATCTTGGACAGCCAGGTTCGATATTTGAGGTCGAAGAACATCGCCTCAGTGAAGGTTCAGTGGAGGGGTCATCCAGTCGAGAAGGCGACTTGGGAGACCGAGCACGATATGCGCAGCCGTTATCCTCATCTTTTAACCACTTCAGCTATGTCTCTACACTCGTTCGAGGATGAACGTTTGTCTTAAGAGGGGGAGGATGTAACGACCCAACCGGTTGTTTTGACAGTATTAGCCCCGACCCCCTATTTGTTGCACCCTCTATTTCATTTTGTGGTTACGTGACTTGCCGGGAGGTATGGGTTTTGGTTTCGGAGTGATATATGATGCATAGTTCCTAGATTAGAAGTTTAACTTCTAGGAATTTACCGTAGTTTTCACTATATGAAGTCGACTCTGGAATGGAGTTTTGACGAGTCCTGTAGCTCCGTAGGGTGATTTTTGTCTTAGGAGTGTGTCCAGATGTTGATTTGGAGGTCCGTAGTTCATTTTGGTGTTTATTGGCGAAAGTCCGAAAGTTGGATGATATTTGGAGAGTTTGACTGGGAGTGGACTTTTTGATATCGGGGTCGGATTCCAATTCTGGAAGTTGGAGTAGGTCCGTAATGTATTTATGACTTGTGTGCAAAATTTGAGGTCAATCAAACGCGATTTGATAGGTTTCTGCATCGAATGTCGAAGTTAGAAGTTCTAAAGTTCATTAGGCTTGGATCGATGGGAAATTCGTGTCTTAGCATTGTTTGATGTGATTTGAAGGCTTGACTAAGTTCGTATGATGTTTTAGGACTTTTTGGTACAATTCATTGAAGTCCTGGAGGCCTCGGATGTGATTTGGATCATGTAGGGCACATTTCAAAACTTCGAAGAATAGCAGAAGCTGCTGGTTTTTCTCAGGTCGGGTTTCCTTCAATGCGATCGCGTGTGTTGGTCCACGATCGCGAAGGGGGCTTTTGGGCGGACTGTGTTTTACTCTAGGCATTCTTAGAGAATAGGACCGAACGCAGAAGGTTGGTTCACAGCATTTCGCGAACGCGTGGTTAAGGTCGCGTTCGTGTAGAGGTTTTGGTTGTTGCAGGTCACGCGCGGTTGTGCTTCACGATCGCGATCGCATAGGTCCCGGTACTTCTTGTCCGCGTTCCCATGTAGGCAGCCGTGTTCGCGTAGGCTATTTTGGGGGCAACCTTGATTTCTTCTTCGCGATCGCGATGGTTATTCCGCGAACGCGTAGTGTAATAATTGGGCATCAGAACTTAAATTTCAAAATCGAGGGTTTTCTCTCATTTTTCATTTTGGGACTTTGAGAGCTCTGATTGAGGCGAGATTTTGGGGGATTTTCAGAGAAAATATTTGGGTAAGGATTCTTGACTCGTTTTTTGATTAATTTCCACTAATCTATCATTAATTTCTTCATTTAATTAAGGATTTGGGTTGAGAAATTGGCGGAAAAAGGTAGAAAATCCTCAGGCCGAATTTTGAGGTTTTGATTGAGATTTTTGTATCGGATTTGAATAATTTTTATATGGGTGAACTCGTGGTCGAATGAGTGTTCGTATTTGTAACTTTTACCTGATTCCGAGATGTGGGCCCGGGTTGACTTTTTGGGGCGATTTTTCCAATTCTTGCTAAAATCATAATTTCATTATTTAGATTAGTTTCCTATAGTTTTATTTACAGTATGTAATTGTTTTTGGCTATATTTGAGCCATTCGGAGTCGAAAAATCAAGGGAAAGGTCTTCCTATTGATTGATTGAGCGAGGTTTGAGGTAAGTTACTTGTCTAACTTTCTGTGGGTGAAATTCCCCTTAGAATTTGGCATTGTTATGGTATTTGCAATATGTGAAAGCCATGTACGCGAGGTGACGAGTGCGTGCTTGGGTTAAATGTTGAAAAATCCGGTTTTTGCTATGTAGTTCCTTTTTATTCCTTTATTGAGTTACTCTAGCATGTGTAGTCATCATGTTTAACCTAATATCACATGTCTACGTGTCTTATCTCTTACTGGAAATTTGTGCAACATGTTTAGTTGACGTTTTCTTGATTTTGTATTCATTCTTTAACTGTAGGATTTCTTACTATAATTTCATTGTTCCAATTGTTATGTGTTGTTTTTGTGATTTTTGGTTGAGATGACTGTTTGGTTGTGGCACGAGATTTCTGCCGTGCGGAGTGTTATTGTGGCACAAGGTTTCTGCCGTGTGGAGTGTTATTGTGGCACGAGGTTTCTTTCGTGCGGAGTGTTATTGTGGCATGAGGTTTCTGTCGTACAGTTATCATTGTTTGCACGAGGTTTCTGCCGTGCCATTGTGAGATATTAACTTTTGGGACTATGAGGCGGTAACTCAGAAGCGCCACTGTTGTTTACCTCTATTTGCTGTATTGTTGTTGTTGTTGTTGTTGTTTCTTAACTTGTAAGAGTCTTGTTTCCTTACATGTTGTAGTTGTCTTCTTGAACTCCGTGTTGTAATCTTCTGTGAATTTCTTCTGTTGTACTTCTCTGTCATTCAACACATTATTATATCTTCCACTCTGTTTTTGTGATTATTTCCAGTAGGGCCCTGACCTGACCTTGTGACTACTCTATTGAGGTTAGGCTTGGCATTTACTGGGTACCATTGTGGCGTACTCACACCACTCTTCTGCACATCTTTTTGTGCAGATCCAGGTACTTCATACCAGACTAGATATCAATGAGATAGCCCGTGTGTGGAGACTTCAAGGTATATCTGCCAGCGTCCGCAGACCTCGGAGTCCCTCTCTATCCTTATCATGTTGTCTTCCTTATTCTCTTTAGACTCTGATGTATAGAGATATTTAGCATTTCTCTTTAGAGCTTGTGACTTATTTCTATAGGGTTTTGGGAGTTGTAACTATTTTTAATCGCAGTTTTTATTTATTTTAGATGATGAGGTTTGAGTTTCAGCTTTATATTAAGTTATTCTGCATAATTGTTAGGCTTACCTAGTCTGAGAGACTAGGTACCGTCACGACATCCTCTGGAGGGAAATTGGGACCGTGACACCTACTTCTTTAACAACCTTTACTTTACTTGAATTATACAAGTAGTAATACCATTTTAAAGATAAAGTGTTTTAAACCTAGCCATATTTTACAAGGCTTGCAAATATAAACACTATAGATATACTTCCGAAGTTCTTTCAATTATATAAACTTTTCTTAAAGAATTTTACAAGTGAAATCTACATCCTCTTTTCAAAATGCATATAATATCTTATTTCAAAACGATAAGCTCAAAACAAGACATAGAGTAAGCTATAAATCCTTTAAGCTCTAATTGAGATAGAATATAGACATCCAATTCCTTTAACCTAGTTTAAGTCCTATGGAGCTACCTCAGGTAGATTTTAGGGGGTGCCTAACACCTTCGCCTTAGAAGAACAAGAACCCTTAACCATAATCTCACTAGTTAGCAGACTAATAGGGTAATGATCTTAATAATTAACTGGTACCCTAATATACCTTTAAATATTAGGTGGAGACTCTCTTTTATCATCAATAGGGAAATCACTAGTTGAATCTTGTTTTGACTCGCGCAAAATAGGGTACAACAAGGAGTATGTTGCGTATTGTGATTTTCTCCATGATGGGATTGAGTGGATGGTTTCTAACTAATTGGGTATGTATTCTGCTGATGACTCAGAGTCCATAAAGGAGTTCTCGTGTTTTCTTATGGTGGCATGATAGATGCAGTGCGACGTAGGGGATTGAGTTGCATGTACAAGGTTGCAGCTTAGTTTGAAGGGAAGGTCACAGTAGTGACTGTCTAGGATGTAGAGATGAATGCTAGTACTACTTGGTATCACCTGAGAAGGGGGCACATTTAAGAAGGCACTTTGTTGTGGCTTACGGATGCTTCATTAGCATTGCAGTACTTGCCTAGTTGATCAACGACTGATATTCAGATTTTGTTATGTGGTGTGGGAGAATTATAGAAGTATTTCTCGTGGAATGATTGAGTATGTGAGATTAGTTAGTCATTCTATTGGTGGAAATGGGATCGGACAGGGCGATTCATGTATTCTAGGGGTTTGGAGACTATGAGGGTTATTAGAGGCAGGTTGTTTTGTGGTTGCAGACTGTGAAGTTACGGCCAAAGTTAGAAGTTGATAGTATGTATTCTGGTTAGGTTATTTTGGACTTTTGGAAGGTTAATTATCTATTTGTGGATGGCCAGAGTTGATTTGGGGGCTCATCGGTAGGCCAAACGAGGATGTGTATTCTACACTGAGTCAAATTTGTTGACTCAGCACTGCTGCTGTTGAGGGATGTGTCAATTGTTCAGAGTTGAGTTTGTTCGTGCTTTGATAAGATGAAATTGTGAGATTGTTGACTATTTGCACACATGATGCGGTTTAGTTTGGGCCTTGTAGCAAAATTCGAGCAAGATAGTTCTTGGGGCGTTGAATGGTTGGTTGCGCTTTGGTTATGGTCTTTCCTGTTTGTGGTTTATGGTGCTATCCGTTTCTCTATGGTTATGATCATGCACTTCATGTGTTTGTTGTTGATTTTCGTATGGTTGTAGATTTTGAGCGTTATGGCTCGGGGTATTTCATGTGGACCGGTGTTTGGATTGAGTCACGTATCGCGGCAGAGTTATGTTGAGATATGATCTTTTTTGTTAATTTTGTCTTTTTTGGTTCTCCTTTGGGTGATGGGTTCCTAGCATTGCGCTTTTGGTGGTATCTGTCGAGCTTGCAGGACAATTCTCTCATTTGAGTCATTTTTCATTTTTGGGTACATTTAATTTGTTGCTTATTGATGCACGGATTACACAGTTTGTGGCTCTAGGTAGTATTGGTATGACATGTTAGTAGAGTATCTTGTATTTGATGAGACAAGGTTATTGGACCTGGAATGAGTGCTATCGGATTTGATTACGGTAGGTTTTGAAGGATAATAAAGGAAGTCAGCTTATAATTTGGCAATGGATCTTATCGAGCGAGAGAACTCCATGACTTGTTGATCTGATGAGTGGTTATGAGATTCTACATGTTTCTTCCATCATTGGTGGTGTACGAAGGTTTTGAACAGGTTTTATTTGATATAAGGTGTGTTACCAGTACTGAGTTAGCTATTGAGCATCTATTGTGGTTAGAAATTATTAGTATAAGTATCTTAGTTATGTGGTATACCATGTGATTACCTTTTGCAGTGTGGTTATGTTTTGATTCGGCTTGTTCAAACATATACAATGTATAGATGTGAGAATTGGGTCTTGTAATTGATTTTGGGGATTGGGGGATTTGATTCTAAAGTTTATGGACTAAGGTTAAAGTAAAGATCTTTAGTTAGATTGTGTTTCCAAGTTTATACGAATTGGGCTGACATGGGATCACCCACGGAAATGTGTATGGGGAGATTATACGGAGATTTAGTGGCTTTGGAATGACTCTTGGCACGTTCGAGGATAAACGTATGTTTAAGTGGGGGAGAATGTAATGACCTAACCGGTCATTTTGAGCATTTGCATTTTGTTTGATGGTTCGAGGGTATGAGTAGCTTCGTATGATATATTATGACTCGCGTGTATTGTTGGTTTTGATTTTCGAGTGATTCGAAATTGATTTGGAAGAATGATTCTCGCTTTTGAAACTTTAAATTAGAAGAGTTGACCAAGTATTACTTTTGTGTATTTGACACTGGATCGGAGTTTTGATAGTTTCATTTGGTCCGGATGGTGATTTTGGACCTTGGCATATACTCGGATTTGCATTTGGATGTTCCTAGAAGGTTTCAGCACTACTTGGCGAAAGTTGGCAATTTGAAGCTTTTGAAAGCTCATAAGTATGACTGGGAGGTGACTTTGATGTTATCGGGTTTAGATTGCTGTTATGGGAGTTGGAATAGGTTCGAGATATCATTTGGAACTTGTATGCAAAATTTGGATTCATTCTGGATTGGTTAGGCTAGAACCGGACGCTTTGTCCGAAGTTTGAAGTTTACTTACGGGATTGATCTTGATTGAGGATTCGTTGTTTTGATGTTATTATGTGTGATTTAAGGCCTCAAGTTGGTTTGTAATATATTTTGGGACATGTTGGTATATTCGGAAGGGGTCCCGAAAGGCTCGGGTGAGTTTCGAGGTGGTTTCAGACCATTTCCAGCCCCTTTTTAGTTGTTGTTTTTGGCTAAAGGGGTGTGTGCATCGTGATCGCGGACTTTGGGTCGCATTCGTGAAGAGCAAAATTGAAATACTGGACCTGTGAATCGCGCTCACGGAGGAAGCTTCGCGTTCGTGAAGAAGTAATTGCTGTCACTGAGCTCAATTTGGAAGCTTATAAAGAATTTTGAGATGATTCAAAAAGGACAGTTGTATCTCTTTATGTCTAGTTTTCACAAAATTAAACCGTTTGTCATTTGGAGCTTTATATAAAAGGTGATGGCCATTATACTAGAGGTTATTTGGAAGAGTTGGGCAAGCTTGTTGGTATTTTTTCGTTGCGATTGCGGTGACATGCCGCAATCGCGAAGGGTAAAATCTGTGTGGAAAATTTTGGAATCGCGATCGCGAGGTTTGTGACCGTTATCACGAAGGGTACATCTGGAGCAATGTGTAAAGTACTCTATTTCGAAGGTCTTGGTTATTTTATCATATTTTGAGCTATGGAGCTCGAATTTGGGCGATTTTGGAGGTGATTTTCACCATATGGATTAGGTTTCAAGCCCTTCAGAGGTTGATATGCACGGTATGACATTTCTAATGTATTGTTTGGCTTGCTCGGTATTGGATTTGGCTTTCGAGGTAAGTAACATATCTAAACTTAGATTTGAGGGTATTTAACCCTAGGAACTACGCTATATGAGATGTATTGGGGTGACGCACATGCTAGGTGTCTTGACCCAAATTGCCCACCGTAGGATGCTGTGACGGCACCTAGTCTCTAAGATTAGGTAAACCTAACACTTACTGAAACAATAGAAGAATTTGACCAACAATTAGTAATAATGAAATAGAACCTTATTACACAACTTACAATTCTCAAAACCGGTAGTACAAGTCATAAGCTCTACTGAGTTTATTAGGAAAATTCCTAAATACAACTATTTGAAATGGAAGATAAACAGTACAAATACAAAATCAGAGGGTAACTCCGAGGCCTGTGAACGCGACGACAGGTTTACCTTGAATCTCCACGGCTAGACCAGCCAACTAATAATCAACAACAACCATTGCACCTGGATTTGCACAATAATGTGCAGACGCGTAGTATGAGTACACCACAACGGTACCCAGTAAGTATCAAGACTAACCTCGGTGAAAAGGTTATGAGGGACAGTCAAGACACCTACCGGACTAAACATCTTGAACGTGTGACGGTGAACTAGTATAGAAACAATATTAATATAAAGCTAAGCAGGATAAGAAACACCAAACAATACTTGCAATGATACACAAATAACAACAATATTTGACGGGAAGCAGTCAAGTAGTAATGCCGTAGAGTAAGATGGACACAGTCTATGTCCGGTGAAACCAAATAAAGGAAAGCCAGCAACAACTCAATAAGAGCAACCGCTTTCTCACCATATCTATTCGAGCATCTCCAAGAGGTGCCGAACCTCAAAATCACAGCTCATGGGTCCCAATTCTTGAACCCTAATCACTTGGCGTCTTGTGCTCACATTCCAATTCATAATCGCAAGGAAGACTCACGTGCCAAGAGAACAACTCTCACACAGAAGGAAATAGACGAGAGTACATGCAATGGTCAACAACGTCAGGATTCCTCTTCGTTAATCGGTAGGGTGATTTAACTACGTGTATGCTTGTGCAAGTGTGCTACCACAGTTCAAGTCAACCGATAAGAGTAGAGACAATGAATGGTACATGAGAAACGAACACCACAAGATAACAGAGTACTAAAGGAATCGACGAAGTTGAAAAAAGGACTAGCACAACAAGTTAGCTACACAGAACCAAACAAATAATGCAACGGAGGAAGACAATTAATAATATGCTAAGAAGACAACAATCAAAGACAAATGCACAGAAAAAGGGAAAGTGACAACAGAACCCCCCCAAGGTACCGCCTCATAGTCTCAAATCGTAAATGAATCACAATGGCATGGCAGAAACCTTGTGCAAACAATAACAACCGCACGACAGAAACCTCGTGCCACATTAACATCCGCACGGTAGAAACCTCGTGCCACAATAACATCCGCACTGCAGAAACCTCGTGGCACACAACTCTGAATACCACAACAACAACGACAATAAAATAAGAGTACAACAAGTAATTCAACTCAGGAACTCCAGAACACAAAAAGACGGATGAACGAACTCATATGGAAAGACACAATAGGAAATAATGGTACAACATAGAAATAACTCAACAAGGAAGAGATAATGTGTAGCAATTATCCCACATAAGTACAATTCAACGATAAGAGGGATTACAAGAATCAATGACTCCAATTAAGGGTAAGCCAACAATAATAAGAGATAACGAATCTTCACTTACGATAAAGCAATTACGGAAGAGATTCAGCAAACTCAATTAAGAATAAGCAGATTATGAAAAAGATAATAATAACTTCAATAAAGGATAAACAATTTCTAGAAGAGTATCATAGCAATAAAAGAGGCAACAACTTCAGTCAAGGCACATAAGAGTTTAATCGGCAATAAGGGTAAAACATGGAGCTATCAATTCCAATTAAGATATATAAGGTGAATTTAGTAAATGGCGAATTTAACATAACAAAACAACTTCATATCTAATGAACATAAGAACCTAGGAGCCCTAAACAGTCAAATTTCTACAAATAAGCCCGAGCATGTACTCGTCACCTCGCGTACACAGACTTCACATGACACAATTAGCACCAAAGACTCAAATCCTATGGGGTAGTTTCCCCCACAAGGTTAGGCAAGATACTTACCTCAAAGAAGCTAGACCGTTACTCTAAAATGGCCTTCTCGAGTGAAACAACCTCCGGACGGCTCAAATCTAGTCAAAATAACTTCAAATCATAAATACAACTCATAGGAAACGACTTCGGATAATAAAGCTTCAATCTTTAACAAAAACTAAAAAGTCAATCCCGGGCCCACACCTCGGAACCCGAAAAAATTGACAAAATCAGAACACCCCAATTATGAGTCCAACCATACAAATTTCATCCAATTCTGACTCCGAATCAATGTTCAAAACCCAATTATTCTCTTTAGAAAAGTTTTTGATAAAAATCCCCAATTCTCCAATCAAAACACAGATTAATTCAAAAATGGACTTCTGTAATCATATCAAAAACAAGCGCAACACATCCCAAACCTATCTGAAACTCACCCGAGCCCCTAGGTACCCCATCCGAACATACCAATAAGTACCAAAACATAACGTAGACCTGCTCGGGGCCTCAAATCACATCAAACAACATCAAAATTATGAATCGCACCTCAAATCGAACTTTATGAACTTATGAACTTTCAATTTCTACAACTCGCGCCGAAACATAGCAAATCAACCCAGAATGACGCCAAATTTTGCATGCAAGTCCCAAATGAATTAATGGAGCTAATACAACTCTTGGAATAGCATATTGACCCCGATATCTTCAAACTCAACTCTCGGTCAAACCTCTCAACCTTCTAAAAAACTTCAACTTTCAAATTTTTGCCGAAATGCTTCAAATTACTATACGGACCTCCAAATCCAAATCCGGATACACGCTTGAGTCCAAAATCACCATACGAAACTATTGAAATCATCAGAACATTATTTCAGAGTCGTCTACACAAAAATTAAATTTTGGTCAACTTTTACCACTTAAGCTTATAAAACACGAATCCTTCTTTCAAATCAATCCCGAATCATCCGAAACCCGAACTCGACTGTGCACACACGTCATAACACATAATACGGAGCTGCTCAAGACCTTAAGCCACCGAGCGGGACACTAATTCTCAAAATGACCGGTCTGGTCGTTACACTAGGTGACGAGCGTGTAGGCGTGCACCAGAGTAATCATGATTCAAGTTGACTATTAGACTATGACCGGACTTGTTTTGCTATTATATCTTGTTCTATCCATGTAATTCCTATTTGTTTGAGTAATTGAGTTGTGATTTATGTTGCAAATCATGTTTAGGCTATGTGCTTATTCGGTTGAGACCTAATGAGTCTATTTCTTTTGTTTTGAGTTCTCTGCTCTAACTATAATTATATACTCAGTCATGATTTTTTATTTACATATCATATCTCAGTCTCTGTTCAACATTTACTGTTACATTAGATGTTGTCATTGTTTGAGATGAGTGGCAAGATTGTGAGCCCTTGAGACTTGAGAGATTGATGACTGAGGTGGGCTTGAGAGTCGTATTGTGAGTGCTATTGTGGCTCGGGCTGCACGCCACAACATGCAATATTAGATTTATTACTATTGTTATTAATGTGGATCAGGCTGCACTACAGCAGGCCTTATCGGCCTATTTATTATTGTGGATCGGGTTGCATGCCGCAGTAGGCCTTATAGGCTTTTGATTAGCACTTGGGTAGGATCCGCCCCTCCGGAGTTTGACATACCAGCAGTGAGCACAAGCACAAGGATATATATGCACGTGCTTTGGTGAGGGGCTTATGAGCCAGGCACCCGTACAGTGTTGAGTAATAAGTTTTTTGTGTGTGTGATGAAGTGGGTATTTAAAACAGACATCTTGAGTATGTTGAGGGTGAGAGTACCTAGGAATATGATCGTAAAATCATTTATTTGACATGCATACTTGGCATGTAGGTATAGAGATGCATTTTTCTTCATGCTAGACGGTACTGTGACATTCACGATTTGACATGAACATTTGACATGTAGGCATAAAGATGTATATTCTTCATGCTAGACGATATATGGTAATTGATGACTTGACATGTATATTGACATGTAGGCATAGAGATGTATTTTCCTCATGCTAATTGGTAAACAAAAATTTTTATCTGGTGCTGTGAATTGGAAATAAAGTTCTATTGATAAACTCATGTTTAGTGGATTTCAGTTGTAATATCTAGACTTGACTGTTATTCCTGGAAAGCGTGTCTACTTTTCCGTAATTGTAAACGAGCTGAGCATAATATGTTTTGAGCTATCACTTTTACTGCCTTTATTATATTATTATGAGTTAATATTGGCTTTTGGTGAGGGACACATACCTTCTTTCGAGCTCGTCACTGCTTTCAACCCAAAGTTAGGTTTGTTACTTATTGAGAACATGGGATTGGTTGTGCTCATACTACACTTCTACACCTTGCATGCAGATTTTAGAGCTGATGTTACTGTGTATGTGTGAGCTAGGGATGGCAATGAAGCGGGGCAGGGCAGGGCAGGGCAGGGCAGGTTTGAGCGATTGCAGGGCGTTTCGGGTTTGGAAGTTTGCGATTGCGGTACGGGGCGGGGAAGGTTCAATTTTTAAATAATAAAAAACACGCGGGGCGGGGCGGGTCGTGGTTTGGGGATTTTATTTCCCCTATTTCCTACATAGATTTTCCTAGTTATTTTTCTACGTTTTGATTCAATCCATCCTCTTCCTAACTCACATTCCTCCTCTCTGTTTTTCTTTCTAGCTCCATCTTCCACATTAATACTTCCATTAATGTTCCTATCTCCCATTTGATTAGAGAATAGAATAAGAAAAACTTGAGAAAAATGATTCCACAACAGTGGACGCCGCCTTGTAACAAACAATGCACCAATAAATTCTCTGCTCTCACCCAAATTCCTTGTAATTTACAGAAATAGGAGAATGACAACATATGGAAATCTATACAGGGGATCATGTCAATTATTAAAGTTACCATGTTTTACATACTTTGCCTTGTTTCATCGATAGGAAATACCATAAATAGCTAAAAACATAGAAGATAATATTTTGATGGTGTTTCTTAAATCATCTTTGTGAAAATTAATGATTGGCAACTACAAAAAAAGGCTTAGACTTAAAAATACAGAATGTATCTTTATGCAAAATTTAACTGGTAAATTTAAGATGTTGTAAAGATGTTTGTGGGGTCTTTATATAATGCAATTATTGGAAAAAAACAAAAAAAAGAGAGATTTCTTTTACAAAATTTGTGGTGCGGGATGGGGCGGTGAATGCTGGTGGAGTGTGGGGCGGGTGGATGCGGGTTCAAATCTTATGCGGAGCGGGGCGGGGCAGGTTAAAATTGCGTGGGTTCAGACAGAACCCGCCCCGCACCCGCACAACTTGTTATTCTTAGCGGGAGTTGGTATTGAATATGTACCTGCATTCCGGTTATAGCTGCATCTTGTTCTTGGTAGCTTTAGATTTATAAATCTGTTTATGTATATTTTGAACAGATGATGTTTTTATTCGTACTAGCTTTATAAATTCTAAGTTTTAGAAGCTCATGACTTGTACCACCAATCATTGGGATTTTGTATAGAAAGCTCAATTATTTTATTTTATTGATTCTTGTTATCCTATTTGAGTTGTGTTGTCTATTATTTGGCTTACCTAGCGGGTTGGATTAGATACCATCATGAATATCTAGGTTTTGGGTCGTGATAGTCGCGTTCGCGGAGTTCGGGGAAGATGGTCATCGTGTTCGCATTTCTTATGTCGCGATCACATAGAGATAGAGTTGGAGGTGCACTAGGGATTGTCCATCGCGTTCACGTGAACACCGTCGCGTTCGCGTAGGGTATGTCAGCTGATGGGTCGCGTTCACGGGCTGTTGAACGCGTTTGCATAGAGGTAATTTTGGCTTTTGTGCTTCGCGATTGCAAAGCATGTTCCACGATCGCGTAAGAGGAATACCTGGACAGAATTATAAGTACTCTATTTTCGGGGCTCTTCTTATTTTATCACTTTTTTAGTTAGAGAGCTCGGATTTGGGGGATTTTGGAGGAAATTTTTACCATTTGGATTGGGGCAAGTATTCTTGACCCGGATTTGGTTACATTTAATGATTCCATCTTTCTTTTTATCATTTAATTAGTGATTTGAATTGGAGAAATTAGAGGTTTTTGTGAATACTTTCTAAAACATAAATGATAATTTGAAGGTCAATTTCATTTCGGAATTGGATAATTTTGATATGGTTAGACTCATATCGGAATGGTGTTCGGATTTTGTGAATTTTATCGAGTTTTTAGGTGTGGACCCAGGGTTGACTTTTTTTAGTTTTTATTAAAGATCAAAGATTTATTATTCGGAATTATTTTTATGGCTTTTAATTAGGATATTAAATTATTTTGGCTAGATTCGAGCCGTACGGAGGTTGTTTCACATGAGAAGGTCATTTTAGATTATTGATTTAACTTCTTGAGGTAAGTATTTTTTCTAACTTTGTGTAGGGGAACTACCCCTTAAGATTTGGGTTGATTGTATTATTTGAATTATGTGAAAAACATGTACGCGAGGTGACAGTGCGTGCTCAGCCTTATATGTGGAAATTGACCGGTTTAGACTTTTAGGCTTATTTCATGTATTTATTTGAAATTATTAGTACTTTTCATATCCTGTACTTGTCAAGTTTATTCTTATACGCTTTATTTGATGTTGTTACCTTTTTTATTGTAATGTGACCTCCTTTTTTATTGAGTTATTCTTAATTGAAATTATTGTTGCATGATATCCTTTTGTTGTCGGATTATTCTCATGCATTTAGATGTAGTTGCTAGTTCATGCCATCTCTTTCATTGTTAGCTTCTGTCATACACTAGAATTCGAAGTTTGCCATTTCGTGGAAATACCTTCATTATTGAGTTTATCATTAAGCAATTAATTGAAGTTGAAGTTATTGAAAATCATTAACCTGCTTTAGTTGGAGTTGTTGTTTAATGGGGTATTGTTCATTTGTTGAGTTACTTTCCCCGTTCATTTTGTTGCTATTGAGATTTTGTACACATCGTCTTTGAGTCGTGGGATATGTGTTGTGGTGATATTGGTATTGTTGTTTTTAAAAGTTTTTGGCCTATGTGCACTTGTGGTACGAGTTGACATGTTGTGTTGTTGTGGTGTTAACACATGTGAATTTGTTATATGAGTTGATTGTTGTTACGAAAAGCATAAGGGTGGCATCTCATAGTTGATGATTATGTGGAGTGATACCGGTGGCTTTTATATTATTGTCTCGACGGAGTGATACGGGTGGCTAATGATATTATCAGGGCAGAGTGATACATGTGGCTAATGATATTGTCAGGGCGGAATGATACGGGTGGTTATTATGTTAAATGTTTGGGCAGAACGATAAGGGTGGCTATTATGATATACCAATACGTAGGGATAAGGGTGGCTATGTCCGCGATGTTATGTGATGGCATGAGGTACAGTGTTGATAATATTCGTGTGACGATGTGGTTTTCCTTGTGTTTGGTATGAACCTTACATGACTTGTTGTGTTGTTTCTAATGAGCTACTCGATAGTTTATATATTACTTATTGACTTTGACTGTAATAGTGCACCCGCACAAGCATACACCATAGCATGCCGTTTACACCGGTTCAGGAGTATAAAACTTGACATTTTCTGATTATGCACATGTATTCCTGTATTATCTGCTTCCATTGTTATATTTAGCTCATGACCATGCCGGACGGATTGTGATAGTGAGCATGTGACCACGCCGGACGGACTGTGATATTGAGCTTGTGACCATGCCGGGCAGATTCCGATAGTGAGCCTCTGACCACTCAAGGCAGATTGTGATATTGATACTGTGATCACATCGCGCGGATTGAGATATTGGCACGTGAATTATCCGTGGTTGTGTGATTAATAATGTGGGTACGAGGTGCCATTACTATAAAATATTTGTGATTAGGAACTCACGACTTGTTATTTTGAGACGAGGTATCTTAGAGTAATTTTGGTTTTGAAATTTGTGTTAGTTGATTATTTGGTTGTCATTTTTTTTTCCTTATTTGGTCTCACTGGTACTTTAACGACATTCAGATTACTTTACTGTTTATATCACATGTTTATTCCTTGTTGCCATTTATTGATTCTTGTTTCTATTATTTGCTTTATACTTATATACTGCACATGTTATTATGGCTAGTAGGTGTCTTGACTTGTACCTCGTCACTGCTCCTCGAGGTTAGTCTTCATACTTACTGGGTACCGACCGTTGTGTACTCAAACTACACTTCCGCACATTTTTTGCAAATTCAGGTATTGGAGATATCGGACTCAGGCATGGTTAGCTTCTTGATCGCGAAGATTCAAGGTAGAGCTGCTTGGTCATCACAGTCCCTTGGTGTACTTCACTTTTTATTGTATTTTCAGTTAGTTATCCGAACAGTATTGTATCTCGATTATTGAGATCTTTCTATGTATTCAGTTAGAGTTCGTGACTCTGTATTACCTAGTCTTGGGAGGTTGTTGTGATTATTTCCGTGTAGGCTTGTTTAACTTTTATTTCGATTTTTATATTAAACTCTGTTTTAAAATATCATTGTTAAACTGGCTTAATTGTTGTAAGTAATCAGCTTACCTTGTCTTAGAGACTAGGTGCCATCATGACGCCTAAGGCGGGATTTTGGATCGTGACAAGTTGATATTAGAGCCCTAGGTTCATAAGTTCTACGAGTCACGAGAAATTTTAGTAGAGTCTTGCGGATCGATATGGAGACGTCTTTACTTATCTTTGAGATGCTACGAAACTATTAGGAACATTCCACTTCTTTCATTCCTGTCGTCCGGATTTATTGATTATGAAGTTTGGGCCTTTATATCTCTATTATCTCACACATGGTGAGGACACGCACTACCAGATCAGCCGAGTAGACACCTGCGGCCCTGCTAGAGCCGTGAGTAGCTGGGGCCAGGGCCGGGGCAGAGGACGAGGAGGGGCACACGCAGCTAGAGCATCTGCCAGAGCAGCAGTTGATGAGCCACCAGCAGCCCTGAATGGGAGACATGCACCAGAGGCGCTTGTCGCTACCCCCAGACTACAGGAGACTTTGGCACAGTTCCTGAGCATATTTGTTACAGTTCCTCAGGCGGGATTGATCCCAATTGCACCAGCTACTTCACAGATTGGGGGAGGAGCTTAAACTTTCTCTATCCGTACTCTAGAGCAGTAGGCTCACATTGGTCAGGTTTCGAGTGTTATGCCGGTGCAGCCTATTTGCCTGAAGTCAGGCCAGGGGCATAAGAGGAGGAGCAAAAGAGGTTTGAGAGGTTTAAGAAGTATGATCCGCCTACTTTTAGTGGCATAGCTTTGAGGATGCATAGGGTTTTCTAGAGAAGTTTCACCGTATTCTCTACACCATGGGTATTGTGGAGGTAAGCGAAGTTGCTTTTACTACATTTCAGCTGTCAAGAGAATCGTATCAGTGGTAGCAGGCTTATGAGGAGGGTAGGCCAGCTAATGCAACACCACTCACTTGGACTCAGTTTTATGAGATATTTTTGAGGGAGTTTGTTCCCCAGAAGCTAAGGGATGCGTGGCGCATGGAGTTCAAGCAGCTCCGCTAGTGCATTATGACAACGTCGGAGTACGCCATGAGATTCAGCGAGCTATCCCGACATACACCTACCTTGGTTCCTACAGTCAGAGAGCGAGTCCGCAGATTTATCGAGGGGCTCAGTTATGGTCTTAAATTCAACACGGCTTAGGATCTGGATACTGATACTCCATTTCAGCAGGTTGTGGATATTACCAGGAGGTTAGAGCGTATTCGGGGTGAGGAGAGGGAGGATAAGGAGGCCAAGAGGTCTCGAAGTTCTGGAGGATCAATGGATACTACTCTTGAGCTATAACCCTTAGGAGGCTCAGTCAGTTAGCTAGTCTAGTCCGCACTTTAGACTACTCGTGGTTTTCCAGTTATCCAAGGACCTCAGAATACTCATATGGGGCAGTCATCTTTTAGTGCACCACCTGCACGGGGTTCCTATAACGATTATTCCATCTATTCGACACAGACTCAATACTAGCAGCCACGCCCGCAGAGGGGTTGTTATGAGTGTGGCGATTCTAGGCACATCATGAGAGATTGTCCAAGACTCGGAAGAGGCATATTTCATCAGAGCACTCAGGCTGCGGGATAAATTCCAATTGCTACTCCACTTGCATAGCCAACTAAGGGTGGAGGATAGGCGGGTAGAGAGCGCCCTAAAAGGGGAGGCCCGGCCTGTTGATATGCTTTCCATGGTAGGGCTGAGGGCGCTACACCAGATGGTGTCGTTACAAGTATGGTTTCAATTTTTCATATAGGATCATCATTTTTATTTTGATCCGGTCCTATTTTATTGGTATGAGCCTTCCTATGTACCTCATATATGGGTGAATTTCGTGATTCTTGTACTCTGCTTATGTATTTAGCTCTATTGAGGGACTCTATAGCGGTAGCTCATCTCTATCATTTCTATTTGTTCCCTATCAAGAGCTATGAGACTAGAATGAACTTTCTGTTACTCATTACGGTAGGTTTTGATGTGATTTCTCGATGGTTTGGTTACGATTTGTGATTTAGCTGCTCTACGGCTGGGAAGTCCGTTACATGTTGTGATTTTGTTTCACGGAAAATAGTTAGTGGAAGGTTTCGGTTGGTGTGATGTGTATTCTACTTGTGATTCAGATATGAGGATGGGATTCTTGCATTTTTGTGTAGTTTGATATGTTTGAACCAGGCTACGTGCCATGGTAGAGTTATATTATGGTGAGATCCTTGTGATTAGTTCATATATTGAGACTTGTACCTGCTGGACTTCTTCTGTAGTTCTCTAATGTGTTTCTCTTTCCATATTCAATCATATTTGAGTTGTGTCTGTTGGGTTTAGATTCCATAGTTCTCGCATGGTTGTCAGTGTTGTGAAGGTTTAGAACAAGTTTCTAGTCGATATGAGGTTATTTACCTGTATCGGATTTGGTAATGGATAGTTATTACAGTCAAAGTTAACGCTTTGGGCATATGGATGATGTGTTACATCTTGTAGTAATACCTTGTAGGTGTATGCATGAGCTGTTGCATCTGGTTGAGGTTGATATAGTGTGTTTATGCGGGAATCGGCTCTTTGCAAAATTATCGGATGTTGAATAATTTGGAATAGTCTTCAGCTGAGATGGTGTTGTCGGGCTTATGTGGATTGGGGTGACGTGGGATCACCCGCGAGCATATGTGGTGTGAGTTCATTCAGTGATTTCAAGGCTTCAGAACAATTCTTGGCACGTTCGAGGATGAACATTTATTTAAGAGGGGGGAATGTAACGACCCGACAGGTTGTTTTGAGAATTAGCATCTCATTCAGTGGCTTAAGGTCTCGAGTAGCTTCGTATTGTGTATTACGACTTGCTTGTATGGTTAGTTTCGGTCTTCGTACGTTCCGGAGTTGATATGGAAGGATGGTCTCATTTATAAGCTTAAGTAGTAAGAGTTGAACGGAGTTTGACTTTTGTATAGAAAACTCTGGAATGGTGTTTTTATAATTCCAATAGTTTTGTATGGTAATTTTGGACTTAGATGTATATCCGGATTTGGATTAGGAGGTCCGTTAGTTGATTTGATGCATTTTGACAAAAGCTGAAAAGTTGAAGGTTTGGAAGGTTGAGAGGTTTGACTAGGAGTTGACTTTGTTGATATCTAGTTCGGGTTTTAATTTCGGGAGTTGGTATAGCTCCGTTGTGTCCTTTGGGACTAACATGCAAAATTTGAGGTCATTACGGGTTGATTTGATATGGTTCGATGCAAGTTGTAGAAGTTGAAAGTTCATTAGACTAGAATTGAAGTGCGATTCGTAGTTTAGATGTTGTTTGATGTGATTTGAGGCCTCGAGAAGATCCGCCTTATGTTATGGAACTTGTTGGTATACTCGGATAGGGTCCGGGGGGCCTCGGGTGTGTTCTGGATGAGCTACAGATCATTCCTTCATATTTTAGAGTTGTTGGTTTCTCTGTTATTCTGTAATTCTATGCGTTCGCGTGAGAAAGAACGCAATCGCGAAGTGTATCTGGTATGGATGAGGAGTTACTCATCCCGTTCACGAGTTTGTCGTGATGTACAAGGATTTTGGGGAAGATGGTCATCGCATTCACATTTCTTATGTCGCGATAGCATTGAGATAGAGCTGGAGGGGCGCCAGGGATTGGCCATCGCGTTCGCGTAGGGTAATTAAGCTGATGGGTCGCGTTTGCGGGCTACTAAACGTGTTCGCCTAGAGGTAATTTTGGCAACTTGTGTTTTGTGCTTCGCGATCGCGAAGCATGTTCCGGGATCGCGTAAGAGGAATACCTGGTCAGAATTATAAGTACTCTATTTTGAGGGCTTTTGTTATTTTATTACTTTTTGAGTTAGAGAGCTCAAATTTGGGCGATGTTGGAGGGGATTTTCACCATTTGGGTTGGGGTATTTATTATTGACGCAGATTTGGTTACATTTTATTATTCCATCTTTGTTTTTATCATTTAATTAGTGATTTCAATTGGAGAGATTGGGAATATTTGTAAAAATTCTCTAAAATGTAAAATGATGATTTGAAGGAGGATTTGATTTGGGAATTGCATAATTTTGGTATGGTTGGACTCGTATGGAAATTGGTGTTCGGATTTTCTGAGTTTTGTCGGGTTTCGAGGTGCGAGTCCGGGGTTGACTTTTTGTTTTCATTAAAGATCAAAAGCTTTATTAATCGACATTATTTTCTATAGCTTTTATTTATGATATTAAATTCTTTTGGCTGGATTCGAGCCTTCCGGAGGTTGTTTCACACGAAGAGGTCATTTTAGAGTATTGATTTAGCTTCTTGAGGTAAGTATATTGCCTAACTTTGTGTGAGGGAACTACCCCTTAGGATTTGGGTTGATTGTATTATTTGAATTATGTGAAAGATGTGTGCGCAAGGTGACAAGTGCGTACTAGGGATTATATGTGGAAATTGACCGATTTAGACTCTTACGCTTCTTTCATGTATTTATTTGAAATTGTTAGCACATGTCATATCCTTTACCTGTCAAGTTTACTCTTATATGCTTTATTTTATATGGTTACCTCTTTTATTGTAATGTGAGCTCCTTTATTGTTGAGTTATTCTTAATTAAAATTATTGTTACGTGATATCCTTTTGTTGTCGGGTTATTCTCATGCATTTAGACGTATTGCTGTTCATGTCATCTCTTTCATTGTTAGCTTATGTCATACACTAGAATTTGAAGATTGCCATTTCGTGGAAATACCTTCATTGAGTTTATCACTAAGCAATTAATTGAAGTTGCAGTTATTGAAAGTTATTAACCTGCTTTAGTTGGAGCTGTTGTTTAATGGGGTATTGTTCATTTGTTGAGTTACTTTCCCTGTTCATTTTGTTGCTATTGAGATTTTGTACTATCATGTTTGAGCCGCGGGATATGTGTTGTGGTGATATTGGTATTGCTGTTGCTAAGAGATTGTGGCCTATGTGCAGTTGTGGTACGAGTAGATATGTTGTGTTGTTGTGATGTTAGCACATGTGAATTTGTTGTGTGAGTTGATTGTTGTTATACACAACATAAGGGTGGCATCTCACTGTAGATGATTGTGCGGAGTGATATGGGTGGCAAATGATATTGTCATGGCGGAGTAATACGGGAGGCTATTAGAGTAATACGAGTTGCTATTGTATTATTGTCTGAGCGGAGTGATAGGGGTGGCTAATGATATTGTCAGGGTGGAGTGATACAGGTGGATATTATATTAAATGTCTGGGCGGAGCGATAAAGGTGGATATTATAATGTTATCAATACAGAAGGATAAAGGTGGCTATGTCAGGTTTCATGACCCAAATCTCATAATAGGTCGTGATGGCGCCCAACTATGTTGCTAGGCAAGCCAACGCAGGAACCTCCACTTAAGTATCCATTTAAAATTTTTAAAATTTGGATTTTCATTAAATAAATAGAATAAATCTAGCACTCATAGAAACCTGTGCTTTTCTTTACCAAATTTCTGAATATAACTAAATCATAAAGTGAAGTAATAATAATAACGTGAAATAAAATAATGAACATCCACTAGAAGTCCCCAAAACCCGATGTCACAAAAACATGAGTATCTGCTAGAACAATACAACACTACCACAACATATGTCAGGAATATAAAA
The DNA here is from genome assembly GCA_002018475.1 of Nicotiana obtusifolia. Classification (NCBI taxonomy): domain Eukaryota; kingdom Viridiplantae; phylum Streptophyta; class Magnoliopsida; order Solanales; family Solanaceae; genus Nicotiana; species Nicotiana obtusifolia. The sequence goes on from MCJB01048864.1 coordinate 212,100, forward strand.
TAGACAAGATATAATAGATGTATGAGATGGAGACTCTGTGTAGTGTGAATCATAGCGTAGAATGAAGCTTACTATAAAGTCCCCTCAGCAGCTGCGCCAAGATGACCACCTAATGTACATGCCTCAGTACATGCACATTCAGTGCAGAACTGTAGCATTACTACGTAAATCAATGCGTACCAGTAAGTTTCTAGCCTAACCCCGATGTGGTAGTGACGAGGGGTCGACATTGACACATATTATTGGTCCAATAAATCAAATATAATAAGGTACACAAGTATGATACATGGTAAGTAAACAATGCGAACAGATATAGGCAAATAATACGGTCTACAACTGAACAGTGAACACAAAAGCTTCGATTAACGAATACCTCCTCAAATGGAATACGTAATGGCCAATACCAAATCAACGGTCACATCTCAAGTCAGGAAATTCATAAGTACGCGGAATCCTACTCAAGTATTTTGCACGATTCTGCCGATGCGAGCGGCCCGATCCCATAAGAGTGTTTCATAGAACTGCCAAGGCGAAAGACCCGATCCCATTAGAGTGTGATACATGATACCGCCGAAGCAAACAAACCGATCCACCAAGAGTGTATTACATGTTACCGTCGAGGCGAACGGCCCGATCCGATAAGAGTATTGCTGAGGCATTCAGTTCGATCCCATTAGAATATGAAACTTTGACGAGTCACTGAACCCACTCACGAATATACGTGTAAGCTATAAAATTCAAGAAAAACTATCGGAAGAATGTGCACAACGCGGAAGAAATCTGTAAAGAAAAGTACAATTTCCACGACTAATCAAGTAGCTCGTCAATTATCTAAAATAGCTCGTCTAGTCTATGGCCAAATGGAAATTAAAGCATATAGATAGGCAAGAATAACTCAAATAATACAATTAAATCATGGCGTGAGTCTAAGTCTACCCGGACATAATCAGGAATTCTAGCATACGCACGGACACTCGTCACCTCATACGTGCGTAGCTCCCAAAACATGTAGCACGTAACAAATATAACACCTACGAGGTGAATTGTCTGACCCAAATCCCAAACCCGGTCGTGATGGCGCCTCTCGTGAAGACAAGGCCAGCCAATTCGAACCATAACTCATTTTAAGCAATAAATTTAACAAGAGAACAACACAACACCATTTAATAGCAGTCATTTGCCGGAATAAAAAATAGTGAACCATCCCAACAACAGCCCGAAACTGGGGTGTCACAAAGTCATGAGCAACTAATGAAATCCTAATACAAGACTACTATTACAATATCTCTGGCACAAATGTTTGAAGAAAGTGGAAATAACAATATAAAGAGATACGGGGCTGCGGACGCCAACAGCTACCTCGTAGTCTCTGAGTCACCGCTCTGACAATCGTAGTCAATGCCTCGGAGCGGATTCAATAACGCCTGAATCTGCACACATGGTGCAAGGAGTAATGTGAGTACTTCCAACTCAGTGAGTAGCACATATAAATAATGACTGAAAGTAAGGAAACACGTAAAGCACAAGGCAATGCATAATGAAGCAGTAATTCATTATTTGAAAACAGTAAATCAGTAAGTTAAAAATCTTCCCAGCTTTGGTTACCAGTTGCCATTGTTACCAACTGTAACCTACAGTTGTCATTGTTACCAACTGTAATATTCCTGGGCTAAGTATCAATCTCACAGCTCTGGTTACCAGTTGTCATTGTTACCAACTGGAACCTACAGTTGTCATTGTTACCAACTGTAATATCTCTGGTTACCAGTTGTCATTGTTGTCATTGTTACCAACTGTAATATCTCTGGTTACCAGTTGTCATTGTTACCAACTGTAACCTACAGTTGTCATGGTTACCAACTGTAATATCTCTGGGTACCCTGCGCTCAATTGGGGTGTACAGACTCCGAGAGGGGCCCCTTACGGCCCAAGCGCTATATCAAGCCACCTCGTGGCATACATCTAGGCCCTCGGCCTCATATCAATCAAGCCACCTCGTGGTGTATATACAGTATCTCAGGCCCTCGGCCTCATATCACTCAGTAAAACCTTACACCTGGCCCTCGGCCGCGCTCAGTCAGAAAATCATCACAAGCCCCTCGGGCATAGTAAAAAATAGTAGTTCTCAGCCCAAACATCATTTCAAATATTGTGTAAATCTCAAAACTGCGTAAAAAGTGGCTGAGTTGTACAACAGTGGAAACAGCATGACTGAGTTCAAGTAATAAGTACAAATAGTGAGGAAATAGTGATAAAAATCCCCGGAGGGTTCAAACAATTGGCACGAAGCCCAAATAAGGCAATCAGCCCAAAACATGACGATATCAAATAGGTTTCAATCAAATATGTAGTAAAAATCATCAATCGGGACGGACCAAGTCACAGTCCCAGTAGTAAACGACCCCACGCTCATCATCGAGCGTGTGCCTCACTTCAATATAGCACTACGATGTGCAAATCCGGGGTTTCAAACCCTCAGAACATTATTTACAATCACTACTCACCTCAAACCGGCTAAGTCCTTAGCCTGCGACGCCTTTGCCCTTTGAATTGGCCTCCACGTGCGTCGAATCTATCCAAATTCAGAACAATTGCGTCACAATATGTTGAGGGAACAAATCCCACGCGAAAACAATCAATAAATACTAAAAAATTCCAAAATTAGCAAAACCCGAGCCTCGGGCCCACTTCTCGAAATTCAGTAATTTTTCACCTCAACGAGTTCCTTATCTTCCCCCGAGTTCAATCATACAAGATTTGTCGAATTCCGACATCGGTTCGACCTCCAAGTCTTAATATCTAAACTCAAGGGTTTTCCACAATTTTCTCAACTTAAATCACCAATTACATACTAGAATGGCAATAGGTTTGGGTAATTTGACCAAGATTGAGTTAAGAACACTTACCCCAATGTTTCTCTCGAAAATCTTCCGAAAATCCTTTAAGATTTCGCTTTAATCCGAGTTCCCTAGCTCCAATTATGTTCAAGATGGTCAAAACCCCCTTCTTTAAGAATTTGTTCAAGAAAATCTCTTTTGGATATAGTTTTGAGGTTGATTTGTTGTGATTTTATGGTGCTTGGAGGTGTTTCTCTTTGTGGATAATGAAAATGGGTTTTGCATGGCAAATGGGCACTTATTTCTATTCATAAAGAGGTCAAAAATCGGAACAATAAAACTTTCAGGTGTTGAAAATGTATAGCATTTCGCGTAGCAAAATCAACTTTGCTATAGCAAACTGGTCGCATTTCTGACATTGTTTTGGCCCAAATATCTTTTGCACTTTGCTATAGCATTTTCGCGTAGCAAAATCAACTTTGCTATAGCAAACTGGTCGGATTTCTGACATTGTTTTGGCCCGGAAATCTATTGCACTTTGCTATAGCATTTTCGCGTAGCAAACTCAACAATGCTATAGCATTCTGGTAGCATTTCTAACATTTCTGCAGATTTTCTTTTCCAACGATGAAATGATCCGTTTAACCACCTAAAACTCACCCGAGCCATTCGGGACCCCGTTCGGTTATACAAACAAGTCCTAAAACATATTATCGACTTAGTCGAGGTCTTAAATCACATCAAACAACGCTAAATACATGAATCATACCCCAATTCAAGCCTAATGAAACTAACAAATTTCAACTTCTACATTCGATGCCGAAACCTATCAAATCGAGTCCGATTGACCTCAAATTTTGCACACAAGTCATAAATGACATAACAGACCTATGAAGATTTTTAGAACTGGATTCCGACCCTGATATCAAAAAGTCAACTCCTCGGTCAAACTTTTCCAAACATCTTCTATTTTCCAACATTCGCCAAAATGCGTTGAATTGTCCTACGGACTTCCAATTTCAAATCCGGACATATGCCTAAGTCCAAAATCACCATACGAAGCTATAGCAACTCTCGGAATTCCATTCCGACCCTCGGATCAAAATCTCTCCTAACAACCGGAAATTGCCAAAATACTAACTCCACCAATTCAAGCCTAATTCTACACCGGACCTCCAAAACCAATTCTGATCACACTCCTAAGTCATAAATCATCTCCCGAAACTAATCGAATCGTCGGAATTCACATCCGAGCCCTCTAACTCATAAGTCAACGTCCGGTTGACTTTTTACAACTTAAACCTTCTTGAAAGAGACTAAGTGTCTCATTTCTTACCAAATCTACTCCGAACGCAAACCATTCAACGTGATTACATAAAATACGGATAACGAAGCATAATAAAGCAGAAATGGAGAAAACGGAGCAGTAACTCACAAGACGACTAGCTGGGTCGTCACATTCTCCCCCACTTAAACAAACGTTTGTCCTCGAACGTGCCAAGAATTATTCCGAGGACATTAAATTTCTAAGTGTATTATTACACGCACTCGCGGGTGATTCCACGTCACCTTAAATTTAACATGGATCCGACAACACCATCTCAATTGAAGATTATTTCTTTTATCCACATTTATAACTTCAAAGCCAAAATTAATTCAACATAGCGAGTTAGTCTCAACCGGCTGTAGCAACTCGTGCTTACGCGCCCATCATATGTATGCCCATAACCACGTCTCTGGTTATAATAGCTGTTCATAATTAATTTCAGCATCGTCAATTAACCTCATATTAACCAAAACCTCGTTTCAGATTTTCACAACTCCGACAGCAATTCACAAGGCATGAATACCTCATAATTATATTAACGAGTCACATTTAACGCCACCTGAACACTCCCCTTGTAGGCTGAAACTCACTAATTACAGCACGAATATGGCTAAATGTGCACAGAAATACATAGAAGAATTATCAAATAGGCCTAACAGGCATGGATCCCATCAGTACTATAGTACAAATTTAATTTAAAGAGGGAGAATTTAAAACACATAAATTTTCATCACAAGGATCTCGTCCTTATATAACTTCCACCGCGGCTCATAGCCCAGTTAAGCTTTTCACATCATATTAAAAATGCGAGGATCTCGTCCTCAACTCTGAATCACAAGTAATATGCACTCGTGCCAACCGAAATCTATCCATTTCTCCTTTAAAAATAATTTCCTTTAATCGAAATCACGGCACATAATGAACTCCCATACCGGTAGGGCATATAATTCATAAAGCTTTAATCAATTATCCCGAAATTACATCAAAACCCACTGTACTGAGTAACAAAAAGTCACTTTTCGACTCATAGCCCTCAATAGTGTACAAAACAAAAATGATAGACACGGCTAAGACTATCAAAATCTCCCAGCAGAGATAAACACAGTAGTAGAGTGCAAATTCACAAACTCACCATATAAGTCGATTGCCCATAATAACAATCCTCCGACCATAATAGTTGAAATTTCAGGAATCTGGTGCTCGCAACACATCGCATGACGCAGATAAATCCTGTTCCAAAATCTCGCAATGCTGCCACGACGAAAGAGACGTGTAGAAGCTTGTAGCCACCTACCGAATCAATAATTCATGTAGTCTCTCATCCTGTCAAGAACCATTACCTCATTCTGAACTGAATAACGATATTTCCTTTTAATGTGCCTTATATAATTCTGATTGCATAGATTTCAGCTCCAATAATCTCGTCTCACTCGGTGCAAGCTGCTCACGCAATAAGCCGCCTCAAACACCGACTCAGCTCTCATATGGCGCCATCAATGCGCCGACAAGCTACAATTTGAACATGACACATAAGGAGGAACAAACTCTGGAAAAGAATTATCCAGTCCGCGTAACGAATAAAACGGTCGAACAGATGTTATGAATTTCTCAGAGGATGAAAAACAAAATATGTAGGAATAGATATAGGGGACCGTACTAAACATAACACTATTGCGGTATGCAACCCGATCCAAACATGACACCATTGGGCGAGACTAAAAGAATTTCTCATAAACCCTGAACTATTAGTAGAATGAATACTTCATCGGCTAGAACCCCTTTCACTCAACTCATTTCAGAAGAACCATGGCAACACGCAACTGAATTCCCATAACCACAGAAAATACAAACCTCAAGTTGTGGTGTAAACCATCATGACTCTTCCGGAGTCCATTCAAACAAAAGGCCATTTGAAGCAATATCTCCCAAATCAATCAAGTCATGGTGGCTATCGGACCTGCACGTACAACCACATACCGCATGTAAAACTTCACACGCCGAAGGAACTAATCATTGCCACCATCACACCGATAAAACCATTACTAACCGACCCAATTTCTTTCAATTTACTCTTGACCCCAGTTAGAAATATAATAGCTCCATTCACAGCATAGTGAACTCAATTCGCATTCACCTCGAGTGGCCCGAATCGCAACACCACATCGTCTCAATACTCATGAGCCATCTCATACCCTCCTTATGTGCTCAATATTATCTCAGACTGGTACACCCATTTTGCAAGACCTTCTACGAATCCGAAGCTATCTCTTTCTTTTCTCCAATACTGCACCGTATACCCGATGATAACATAGAATATTCCAAGTTTCGTTCACAACCCACTGTGAAGACTCGATCCTTAACCACACATCGGACCCGAAATCCTTAGGCACTGCACTTTAATTCTTGAATCCACTAGGACCGTTATCGAGAGTCAGTCACTCTGACCTAGTCCTGAAGATAACCAACTCCAACGCTCTACTAGCACATGACAACCTCTCGAAGAAGCAACCGACTGCGCTCTTTTCCATGTACATCACGTCCACAAAACATAAGCTCCGAGTCTCCCAAAAACCTGAACATGCATCGATAACACCGAATATAGCACACGCCCATCTGGTTCTTGCAGAATTACCCCTAATACTTCCTTTTTCTTAGTCATAAGTAATCCGCCAACGTACTGATAACCAGAAACCACACAGGCAGACAACCACGCTATCCAATTGTAAACGGTGGGGCTCCCCCCCCCACTTAGCTCTAAGCCACCGTCACATAATGTAGAGCCCACGATAATACCTCCATTCTCAATTACCATTATCTCGCACCATTATCCCGACAGACTTCTCGAAGTCTTTGTTAAGCTTTTCATGAACATCCTGGATCACAAGTCATAGTCACACACTCGACCTCTTACTGGGTAGCAAGTAATATACCTCGCAGAAGCTTCATCAACATCACGCCACCGCTAACCTGCTCACAGGAGATAACCCACCTGTGGAATTCCTTACCGACATCTTCTAACAACGCTGCACTGGGTACAACTACCCCGTAATCAGCAAATTCTCCTGAGCTCATGCTCGCCCACTAGCTGTATAAGTCTGCTCCGTCCCTATTGACATCAACTGAATGTTCAACAATACTTTACGAACTCAAGTCATATTGCACCTGAAACGATAATCAGATCTTCACACCCCTATTCATTTCAAACAAACTCCTTTCTGCCATATTTGATCTTGCTTCGTACGACAACCATCACTCCAAATAAAATACGTCGGCCAAATCACCTTCCATCATGATTCCCAAACTGTTCTACACTTCCTCAAGGCACGCGGCTATCCTACCACAGAATCCATATGTTAATCTGTCACTCTTATTTCGGTTAAACCATCTCCTTTAAGCAACTTTTCAACCTCTGCTTCTCATACCTGGCCTGCTAGTACTTCAACCACCGTGAAACACTTTCTGCCATGTCGTTCCTCATACTCCGCTGCTCACGTGTTGCATCAAATCAAAATCCATCTCTATAGCACCCGAACCAATAAAATATTACCGACTCTAAGCCTCTTCAAAGATCATCTTTCTCGAGCCATCCACATTAGAAATACTAATTCGATTTTGAATCGCTGCACACAGCTATCCCTGGCAAACACCCATCAGGCACCATTTCACAGCACCATGCCCCGAAGGCAAAAATCCAAGAAGGCCGTAACACCGACGAACCATAATGCGTTCAAACAAGGATGACGACACCGTATCACATTGATAACAAGAGCTTCGCGCCGCATAAGATTGAGTAGGAAAGAAATAAAGGCATATGCCTCAATAGAATCAAACCGCACGATAAGGATATCAAGAATATGAAGTTTTCCTAAAAAGGTTCTGCAGCCTCTCGAAGATAAATACAGACGTCTCTGTACCGATCAGTGAGACTCTACTAAACCTGCTCATGACTCGTGAGACCTATGTAACCTAGGCTCTGATACCAAGATTGTCACGACCCAAATCCCAAACCCGGTCGTGATGGCGTCTCTCGTGAAGACAAGGCCAGCCAATTCGAACCATAACTCATTTTAACCAATAAATTTAACAAGAGAACAACACAACACCATTTAATAGCAGTCATTTACGGAAAAAAAAATAGTGAACCATCCCAACAACAGCCCGAAATCGGGGTGTCACAAAGTCATGAGCAACTAATGAAATCCTAATAGCAAGATTACTATTACAATATCTCTAGCACAATTGTTTGAAGAAAGTGGAAATAACAATATAAAGAGATACGGGGCTGCGGACGCCAACAGCTACCTCGTAGTCTCTGAGTCACCGCTCTGACAATCGTAGTCAATGCCTCGGAGCGGATTTATTAATGCCTGAATATGCACACATGGTGCAGGGAGTAATGTGAGTACTTCCAACTCAGTGAGTAGCACATATAAATAATGACTGAAAGTAAGGAAATACATAAAGCACAAGGCAATGCATAATGAAGCATTAATTCATTATTTGAAAACAGTAAATCAGTAAGTTAAAAATCTTCCCAGCTTTGGTTACCATTGCCATTGTTACCAACTGTAACCTACAGTTGTCATTATTACCAACTGTAATATTCCTGGGCTAAGTATCAATCTCACAGCTCTGGTTACCAGTTGTCATTGTTACCAACTGGAACCGACAGTTGTCATTGTTACCAACTGTAATATCTCTGGTTACCAGTTGTCATTGTTACCAACTGTAACCTACAGTTGTCATTGTTACCAACTGTAATATCTCTAGGTACCCTGCGCTCACTGGGGTGTAAAGACTCCGGGAGGGGCCCCTTACGGCCCAAGCGCTATATCAAGCCACCTCGTGGCATACATCTAGGCCCTCGGCCTCATATCAATCAAGCCACCTCGTGGCGTATATACAGTATCTCAGGCCCTCGGCCTCATATCACTCAGTAAAACCTCACACCTGGCCCTCGGCCGCACTCAGTCGGAAAATCATCACAAGCCCCTCGGGCATAGTAAAACAGTAGTTCTCAGCCCAAACATCATTTCAAATATTGTGTAAATCTCAAAACTGCGTAAAAAGTGGCTGAGTTGTACAACAGTGGAAACAACATGACTGAGTTCA
>MCJB01048865.1:0-10610 GCA_002018475.1 Nicotiana obtusifolia
ATTTTTGTTTTTCTTTTATCCCCGGCATAACCCGTGGACCTCCCTGGCATAACCTAGGGACCTTTTATTTTTCCTTTATCCCCAGCATAACCCGTGGATTCCCCGGCATAACCCGTGGATCCCCGGCATAACCTGTGGATCTCTTTAGCATAACTCAAAGACCTTTACCTTCATCCCCGGCATAACCCGCGGATCCCTTTGGCATAACCAAAGGTTTCAACCCTCATCCTCGGCATAACCCGCGGACCTCTTTGGCATAACCCAAAGATTTTTTCTTTCATCCCCGGCATAACCCGTGGACCTCTTTGGCATAACCCAAAGATCTTTGTTTTCTTTTCTCCCCAGCATAGCCCGTGGATTTCTTTGGCATAACCCAAAGATCTTTATTTTCTGTTATCCCCGGCATAACCCGTGGACTCCCTGGCATAACCCAAGGACCTTTTTACTTTTTCCCCGGCATAACCCGCGGATCTCTTTGGCATAACCCAAAGATTTTTTCCTTCATCCCCGGCATAACCCGCGGATCTCTTTGGCATAACCCAAAGATTTTTCCTTTCATCCCCGGCATAACCCGTGGACCTCTTTGGCATAACCCAAAGATCTTTGTTTTCTTTTCTCCCCAGCATAGCCCGTGGATTCTCCGGCATAACCCGTGGATTTCTTTGGCATAAACCAAAGATCTTTATTTTCTATTATCCCCGGCATAACCCGTGGACTCCCTGGCATAACCCAAGGACCTTTTTCCTTCATCCCCGGCATAACCCGCGGATCTCTTTGGCATAACCCAAAGATCTTTTCCTTCATCCCCGGCATAACCCGTGGATCCCTTTGGCATAACCCGAAGGTCTTAACCTCATCCCTAGTATAACCCGTCGATTCCCCGGCATAACCTGTGGATCCCCAGAGTAACCCGTGGACCTCTTTGGCATAACCCAAGGATCTTCGTTTCCCTTTTCCCCAGCATAACCCGTAGACTCCCCGGCATAACCCGCGGACCTCTTTGGCATAACCCGAAGACCTTTATTTTCTGTTATCCCCGGCATAACCCGTGGACTCCCTGGCATAACCCAAGGACCTTTTACTTTTTCCTGGTATAACCTAGGAACTCTTTTTCTTTTCCCCAGTAGAATAGGTCGATAATACCCTCGGCATAACCCGAGAACTTTACTTTCTTTAGCATAACTCGTTCAGTTTCCAGCATAACCTGGCAACCCTTCTTTTACTTGTTAGACTTTTAGGTACAAATAATTCACAAAGTCGTCCCAATAGAAATTGGGGCAGGATAATTTTGTTCGTTTGATTTGGTGTCTGAACAGGTTTCTGCTTGAGGCACAGGGTCCGAGATGACCCAGAGAATGAACCTCAATCCAGAATAAAGAAAAGAAAAGAATGAAAGGAAGTAAATTCAAATGATGCGATAAACAAGGATGCGACATATTCAAAATTGGACTGAAGTCACAAGCCTCGCATGTCTCGCCTCGATTCAAAAATTGAAGAAAAACCAGCACCTACAGTTGATGAGCATCAATATTCAGATCGAAGACTGCTTCGAAAACCAGCTAAGACTCAAGATCAAGTTTCAAGAGATTTATAGATAGGAATCTTGTAAATCATAGCTGATTAGGCATAACTAGTTTAGCTTTTTGTTTTCCATCTTGGTATAATAAGGAGCGCAGCAAGCAGTAATAGCAGCAGCAACAACGACAATCACAGCTTCCCGGTAGTCCCAGCTACCAAAACTTCCAGAACTACACTGACCTGATTCCTTCATAGCCAAGGATATGTAGGCAACCCTTGAAGCAAGGTGCGGTCAAACTCTTTTCAAAAAATGCTTCTCATAGAGTCTAGGATATGCAAAAATTTCGCAGAATTGCTCATTTTATCTTTGCCCGAAAACCCTTCGTGTCTTCGAGCAAAGAGGGGCAGTTGTGAGCACGTGATTTTTGCCGTGATCAGAACACTCTCATAAATCAAATGAAATAGGTTTTAATTAATTATTAATCATTTTAGGAATTTTGTTAGATTTTTATATTTAATTGTTGATCAATTAATTCATGAAAAATACCTAAAAATATCATGATTGTGTTTAGGATTTTAGTTTTACATTTTTTTTTTTTGAATTGGAATTGTTGATTTTATAAGAATTGAGAAAAAATCATAAAAATAGTTGTTTTTTACCCCTAGTTTTAATGTTTAATTCCTAGAATCTAGCATTATTTTTATTTTTATGGATAGTTATTTTAACTTAATTTCGTATTTTTAGTAAACTACAAGTTTAACTGTTAATTAATCTAGTTATCAAAATTAAAGAAAGACTTTAAAACTAAGAAAAAAACAAAAAAAAAGGAGAAGAAAGACCGGATTGGGCCAAACACTTTAAAATTAAATCTGGCCCAACTTCAATCAAACAACCGGACTGGCCCAATTCCCCTCCCATCTGCCCATTCCCTCCCATTTATCAAAACGGCCCTGTTCCCCCTTCACTCGGATTCAATCCGAGCCGTCGATCTCAACAAAATCAACGACACAGAACTAATCTACCCCTAATATATATATGTCCTAACCTAAACCCTAACCCCCCCCCCCCCCCCCNATACTTCCGCCTCTGTTGTTCCCAAACGACCCCTTACCCTCTTCAAACCCTAGCCGCCACACCACTCCAAACCTAGTAGCCATGGCTGCCACCACCAAATCCACTCCAAAACCCGTCCACAATCAACCCCAAAACACCACCATCCCTTTCCCCCACGTCAATCGACACCCCAAACACCACCAAAACCTGAAATTTTCGTTTGGATAGAACAAAAATAAAAAATCAGAAAAATAATAAAGTGCAAAGCTTTAGATCGAGGCCAGTTTTGAGTTAAAATATATTTTAGCCATGTGTTCTTAACAAGAACACATGGTTAAAATGAATTTTAACTTTAAATCCGAATTTTCAAGAAGATTTTGCTCAAGGTAATTTCATTGTTCCCTTCCCGTTTCATTTTTTAGGTGTTTTTAGTCCATTCATCTTCTACTTTTCTTCTACTCTTTTCAATTTTCGGTTTTAGGGTTTTTACAAAAGTAGCCAGTTTCATTTATTATGGGCTAATCCACAAATTAAGGTAAAAAAAGGTCAAATCATTAAGTGGCTATAGCTTAAAGGTTCCCGGACAATTGTTAGAAGGTTCTAGAAGGGGACTAATTAGAAAGAAAAGAAACTCGGGGGGTGTAAAAGGAGTTTTTCATAGTTTTAACAACATTCAGTTATTTTGTCATCACATGCAACAGAAAAGAATCTGTGAGTGGAGAGGATTTTTAGCGTGTAAGAGTGCTGGCCTAACGGAAAGGAATAAAAATCTAAAATAAAATCTAAAAAAGAGGAGGGGTCTGTTCTGTTTTACGGGGGAAGTATAAAAGAGTAAAAGGGGTCGTTCAAAAGGGGAGGATTTTTGGGGTTTGAACAGAACTATATAAAAGAAAAAGGGTCAGTCATATAGGATTCAGAATTAGATTCTCAAAGAAAAACAAGAATAGTTTTAGAGTTCGAGAAAAAACAGAGTGTGGATTACATTCGAGCTAAATCGTTGCTTGATTTCTTAGAGGCAGGACGAGAAGCGGTGATTGTCGTTGTCGATCTGCTGTTGCTGTTTACATAGCTGAGTTCGGTCGTAGCTTCATAGATACGCTCTAATGCTCTTTAATTGCAAATTGTATTATAAGCAAGTGACATGCTTACTGTTTGAACCGGGATAATCAATATGATGTTGTTTCACTGTCGATGGTCATCGTTATTTGCTATTAATGCTTTGTTGATTCACTCATTTGGGTTTGTTAATTAGTAGAGTTGATTTGGATTCACGATGAGTTAGTTTGGTCTGGGATACTGTTTATCTATTTCTGTTTTATGGATCATCAGTGAATACCATGACTTAACTAAAATTAGTATCCAATTTCATCACCCTGTTTCTGGATTAATCAACAGTGAATGACAAAATTCATTTTGTCCTATTTTTGAGTATTTTCTATATTAACTTAGTTTGCCGGCGAAATTCAGAATATTTGTAGTTGTAATGACTCATAAACGTCTAGTTTAACAGTTTTACATTTAATCAGTAGCCTGTTTAAAGTGGTTAAGGCTTTGTAAAATTGTCTTGGTTTCTTGTAAGTATATGGAACAGAAACAGTCCCAGTAGTCGTGTTGATAGAATGGTTAGAACTTAGTGTTCGCTTGTCCAGAAGATGTACACTCGTTTCGTTAGTTATAGTTGTCATTCGGTCTATCTCATTGGTAGTCAATAATTATTATCTTAAGCCTATTGTTCCAGTAAGCAATGTTATATTATAAATTCTAGTTGTGCGATAATGGCTGCTGGTGTAAAGATTCAGATTACCGTTGTATTTTTGAAGTTAATGACCGTGTTTGTAATCGAGTTAGTTAGTTGATTTATGGTTGCTGTAATGTAAAACTCTGAATGTATTCGTCCATAGGAAATTACTGAATATGAAATCACTGGCAGCATATTTACTTAAGTCTATGTCACTGGATTTCGTTTCCGAATGTGATCATTTGTTAAAAATCTATGCCAAAATGAGGCTTTGTACTTCACTGTCCTAGATTGTTATTTTACAGCAGTGTTGGTTAATGTGAAAATTCAGAATCCGTTTTGCTGCTATAAGAGTAATAGTCATGTTTGTGATGTTGTTTGTTCTATTAAAAATCTGCTCATGTTACAATTCAAATGTGGTCATCTTTGAAAGGTTAGTGTTAAAGCCAAAATGGGGTTCGTTTAACTCACTGCTAGAAATAAATGGGCTAGTCCAATGACCCAAATATTCGATACCATGTAGTGTTAACAAATTTCATTCAAAGTAGTAAAGGTGTGCCATAGAGTTACTAATAATCATTGATGGCCTTCTTAATTAATTAAATATAAGATTAGTATAAGTAAGCCTGTGACGTTAAACTTAGGAAGTTCAATTTAAACGCGATTAATTACGTTGCCGCAATGGGTACGGTTTCCGTGACATAGTGACAATGCCAACTTTCGGGGGTGCCCTCTAGGTGACCCGATTTTGACAACTTTAAATAATGAACGGTTTAAAAACTAATTCGAGGCGTGCCATAACAAATGAAATTATAAACATATGGCCCTCATCAATTAAACACTTAGAGAACCGAGGCGCGCTATTTAGCAAATTCCATGGCCCTCGAAGAACTAAAAACGCGTAGTCTACTTGAGGCGCGTTATTCTAATAATTTAATTTCCTGAATTCGGGTGCGCATTTATGTGACCCAAATCCTAAATCCCAATGTTAAATTAAAAGGTGTTACAAATTGCGGGTGCATTTATGTGACGTGATTCGTGACATATTTTGATTAACATTGCAACTCTCCGATAATTTTAAAAACGGAAAAGCAAAATAAGGTAACATGCACTATAGGCTAATAATAGGTATTAAAATCAGACAATAAGCCGAGTATAACAATTAAGCGACCGTGCTAGAACCACGGAATCCGAGGATGCCTAACACCTTCCCTCGAATTAACAGAATTCCTTACTTAGAATTTCTGGTTCGCAGACTTCATAAGGAAAGTCGAAATCTTCCTCGATTTGGGATAACAAATAAAATGGTGACTTGGAACACCAATTAAAATATTCCAAGTGGCGACTCTGAAAAATAAATTAATTAATCTTGTTTCGAATAATGTCACTTTAATTGGAAAAACTCATTTCATATACTCCTCATCGGGATGTACGAAAAGAGGTGTGACACATAGAGCCTTCGGTTCTAAGTGTGGAGTCATCCTAGACTTCTACTTTAACCTTAGGCAGATTTCTTGATTAATTCTCACAATCAAGTTGATTGGTATCTAGGTTGCAATGGCGCGTGATGGTGCTAGTAAAGGAAAAGGTGCAAGCAAGGTGAGGGGTCCTCTTGACAAGCCAAAGGAAAGCAACTTGTTGAAAGGTCTAGAACTGCACCCCTGGGACCACGAATTGAAATTAGTTCGTAAGGATGCCATCCAATGGTATCACAATTTCAAGCCGTATAGGAGATATGTCTCTAAAGTGGGGATCCATGTGACCGCTTTGGACAAGAACTTCCCTGAGGTGCTGGCAAGATTGAAAAGTTTGAAGATGGATAAATTGCTCGAGTGTCCTGGACATGCTAATTTGAGCATGGTAAATGAGCTGTATGCAAACTGAAATGGGCACGGATGCATGTCCTGGGTAAGAGGAAAGGAGGTGAAACTGAATAGGAAATCTTTGTGTAAGTTCTTAGGGGTTGACTGTCCAAACCCGAAGATTTTGCCGAAGTTTATGAGGTGCCGGAGCTACACTAGTATTCATCACACTCTTTGTGGCGTAGATTCCAATTCCAAGTGGACAGGCCAAGGGTAATACCCACAATTAGCTTCTCCGGGTTGATTTCAACAAGACTGCCAAGCTGTGGCAGAATTTTGTGCAAGCCAGATTGATGCCTGTGGAACATAACACTAGATGCACTTGTACTCGGGTGTGCTTGATTTATTTTCTGATGACTGGGTGGCCAGTCAATGTTGGTGAATTATGTTGGGAGAGATGGCCTACATGCAATTCGGGCGGAAGATTAAAAGGTATTTCTTTGGTAATATTCTGACATAATATATGTTATTTCGGGATTTACCTGAGTACCCTGGGTATGATGAGTTGGTGGAGGCTCCTAGAGGATTAATTTACATCATGGCATTGCTGGATACCACTTCCAAGCTGAGCCCGGTAGCTCGGAATGACTGTGAGGAAAATTTTATCAGGTATATCTTTAGTTCCCTGAATTTGATGATGAGCCGGATTGGAGTGACTGATGGGGAGCGGGCGCAGCTGCACACTAAGTTGTCTGGTGCTTTGAACGTGATGATGGGGATGAGGCCTAGCAGTCCCATTTACCCATTTGAAGATAAGAACACAAACAAAGGATCAGATGATGTGGGTGATGCTGAGGTCACGGGGCCGATGGCTTTAGTGTTGCTTGGTGCAGATGATGATGAGCCTGCAGCTTCGATCGGTGGGCGTTCTGATGATAAAAGATTTGAGTATGACCCGGATGGGTCAGAGTAGCACAGATTTTTTCTTCCCACCTTACCTTTGTTTTGATATTTTATATGCATAGAGGACTACGCATGAAGTGTGGGGTAGGGAAATTACTTTCTGTGTAGTATAATTTTATAAGTCAGTATTTTTCTTTTTATAACTCCTAGTTAGTAGTAGTCTAGAGTAGAGTAGTAGATAAATATTGAAAGGAAAAGAAAAAATGAAAAAATAAATCAGAAAAGCTCAGATTTTTTCCGACGATGTATCTCTTGGACAACTTTCTTGAGGGATTAAGGTTCGATTAAAAATAACAAAAAGATTTTCTTTTGTTTTTATTAGGATAGTTAGGTAGTAATTCCCTTGGTTTTTCTTTGTGTGCCGGCTCTTTTCCAAGGGTGTAGCTTGTACCGGGTATTTTGGTTTTATCTTTTTAGGAGTATGATAGGAAGAAAACTGAGTTGCTCTAGATACCCATTGACATGTTTGGTTCTAGTACATTTAGGCTATGGCATGCGCTCTATCTTCCTGTTATATTTGATTTGAATTGTGATGCCTAAGTAAAATGAATAGCATATTCTATGATGCCTTTTCTCAGTTTCTTGACTTGTATGTCATCTAGTGCATTATTGCTTAAAATTCTCAATTGTATGTGCTTACTAGACTTGAGATTTAAACAGAACGTCTTGATTGAGTCATGTGCAACGTGTGTGTAAGGATTTTTAATATTTTGTGCTATACTGTGTAGTCTAGAACATTCCCTGTGTGTTAATCGAAGCGAAATCATTATGTCGTGCTAGTCTAGGAGATGATGTAGGCAATTCTTTGCTTGATCATAAATGTTCTTGTCACTTATAAATAAATTTTTCTATTTTTAGGCTCTTTGAGCCAGTAGACCTTTTCTTTAGCACCCACATCACAAGTCGTGTCCCTAATTTTGTTCTTAACTTAAGCTTGTTGAACCTTTACCTCCGGAGGCACTTAGCCGCTAAAGAAGTTAGGTGAGATATTGGGAAGTAACTTTTGAGTGGAACAATGGAAGGGCCCACAAGGTGCACTAAAGTTATAAGAAGGCCACTAGATGATGAACCTTAACATAAGTAGTGTGTGTTGAAAGAAAGAAAAAGAGAAGAAAAAGAAAAAAACAAGGAATGAATTACAAATAATGTTGATACTCAAAAAGAGAAAAAAAATACACCTCTTAATATTCCTAATTCGCACTAGTGGGGATATATAAGTGCTTACTTGAAAAAAGGGCTATACTGTGTATGGTTTGTGGCAAGGTGAATTGGTTGAGAAGAATATGTGCTCGATTATCGAGTGTAGTGTATTAAAGTACTTAGGAGGGTTAGTCACTATTCCTAAATTATCCTACCCGTTCCTTAGCCTACATTACAACCCAGAAAGTCCTAATTGATCCTAGACTTGGCTAGCTTAGATTAGTAAAGATATACACTACGGACAAGCCTATAGTACGACCACGGGACGCACATGAACTTCTTTGCGAGAGTGAGTGACTTTTGTTCAATTGTGTGTTGTCCTTAAATTATGTTCAAATTTATACTTGAATGCATGGAATACTTTTATATTCACTCTCTTGTTTGTTGGTGCGGGAACATGGTCTCATGACGGATTGGTAATGTTGTTAACTTCTCTTGTTGGGTGAGTGCACGAGTTGAGGGTGCTTAGTAGTAACGAGTCGATTCTTGAGGCAAAGTGGTTATGGGTAGGTTTTTTGAATTGGCTGAATTGAAACGCTTATACTTTGGCATATTTAAAACGGTAACTTCTAACTGAGGTAAACTGATAACCATAAAACATGATAACTACTTTGTACTTTCTGATAAGGTTATGCTCTAATCTGTACTACTATCCATTGCATCCCAGTTTCAGCATCCTCTCAAGTCTCATTTGTACCAAACTGTACTCCATAATTATACCCAATGGGTAGTCATCCTCTCTAGGACCTTGGGTTTTTCTCTTGCTCGTCGCTTGGGCATTCAATACGACTGGAATTCGATAGGAAGAGAAGGTTACATATTGCTCTAAGCTTCATGGCATGATCTAGATTAGAAAGAATTGAGACAATCCTGAATGTCTGGGTATTTAACCATTTATATGCATGACCGGCACACACAAATAAAGGAACTCCACTAGACACGGCTTCATAAACTCCCTAGAACACTTGAACCTAGTGCTCTAATACCGCCCATACTGTTATGCCCCGAACTTGGGCCTGAACGTAACACGACACCCGGTGTTTGACAACATGTGACCGAGCGAATCAACTGGCTTGCTAAATCAACATGTGATATCATAACATACTGCATGCGTAAGATAAAACTAACACATATTGATATATTAAAAGTATGAATGATATAAATCAAAGTGCAGAAATACTAATATAAGTTTGAAATATATTTGTAGCCAATTGCTTAATATGAAAAGCATGTGACTTTGTCTAACTGTTACTCTAGTATATGAAGCCTCTAATAAAGTACTGAAAACACTAACTATCTTTAAATACTAAAAGACTCTAAAGTAATGATAACACCCCAAAAAAACTGGGGCTCACCAAATAGCTGGTACGAGAATCCTAGCGCTCCGAATCGTCAACCTGTAAATCGTTACATGCATCGTGAGATGCAGGCCATGGGCAAAAGGGACGTTAGTACATTTGAATTGTACTAGTATGTAAAACAACTAAAAGAAAGGACTCTAAATACAAAAACTGATGACTGAACTGAACAAGGAATAAAAATATAAATACTCCCTATTCTGAATGAGGAACCACCTGTTTATCCTAATAAATAATCTGCGACCTCAGGCCCAATATGTATGTGCACAAACTGCGGCCTTGGGACCAAGTATATGTGTACATAACTGCGGCCTCAGGCCCAAAGATGCGTAAAGCATAAACTGCTGCCTTAGGCCCAAAGATGCATAAAGCATAAACTGCGGCCTCAGGCCTAAAGATGCATAAAGCATAAACTGCGGTCTCAAGCCCAAATACAGGTGCTCAACATTTAGGATTTAAAACCAGAAGCAAGAATCATATTCCAATACATGATGCTGACATATTGAATCATACTGAGTTACATGATACTAAAATGCCAAATAGGACTAAACTGAGACATGTATTTATGACTGATTATGACAACTGAAGCTTCAATTGTTTATGACATGCTGAGTAATCTAGACTAAGATTCAAGGGCATCAAACACATGTCTATATTGATTACCACTGAGCTCACAACATTTGAAATGAAAGTCATGAACGAATTACGAAGCTAGAGAATAGAAGTTCTGCAACTATCCAAGGAACTAAGCTTAACTATATTTTTGAGACAATTAGTAACGTTGTAAAGAAATGTAGTGTACGGAGAATCATTAACATTCCCAAATGTAGAGAGAGTTAGCCTCACATACCTTGACTCTAGCCTTTTTAAACGTATCATAATGTTCGTCGCCTCTTTCAACAATATATATATATATATATATATATATATATATATATATATATATATATATATATATATATATATATATATATATA
>MCJB01048865.1:15665-53444 GCA_002018475.1 Nicotiana obtusifolia
GGGGGGGGGGGGGTGATCGGGTAGCGCGCCGCAACGGAGAAGATATATTATGATTGTCCTTGACTGTTGGTTCTGTATCCATGTTGTAATATAAATTGGAGCATAGATGATATTCTACGGTCCTCTGTGGTGTATTTTCTGTCCCGAATTTCATGTTAATCCTTGTTTCTCTTTTCTGCTATTATTTTTGTTACTTATACTCGTACAATTTTATAGTGAGTGCCTTATTATAGCTTCGTCACTACTTCGTCGAGGTTTGGCGTGGCACTTACAGAGTACATGAGGTCGGTTGTACTCATACTACACTTTTGCACTTCTTGTGCAGATTCTGGTGTTGGTCCCAGTAGCGTTTAGTGGAGGCTTGCTCGGACTGTCATTTATCCGGAGACTTGAGGTAGAGTTACACGGAATCCACAGACGAGAAGTCCCTTTCTTATCATTATATAATTTATTTCATTCCGACAGTTGCATTTTATCTCGGCCCTTATTTGTAGCAATTTTAGCAACTCATATACTTGTGCCACCAGATTCTTGATTTAGACTAGACAACGTATATGGAATTTAGTATGTATTTTAAAGTTCTACAGCTTTATCTTTCCGTTTTAATTTGTTTTTAAAATTGTTATAGTAAACACATGTGTAGCTAATATTGGTTGCCTAGCAAGTGGACGTTAGGCGGTATCACTGTCCCGTGGTTGGAATTTCGGGTCGTGACAAACAAGTAACATACAATTTTAATATAATTGTGACATATTTCTAAAATAACTGTGATACATTTATCATACAACTAGTTTTAGGATACGCGCTTTGCACGTGTGCCTTATGTTTGACTACATAAATTTAAGAAAATTACATGAATATTAATATGAAATAATATGATAAGTTGTAAGTTATAATACGTTTTAGAGGAAGAAACACTAAAAGGCCAAACAACGAATAAAATAAATAATGAAGTCCTAAAAATTAATTGTCATTATAGTTTTGCCGAACATCAAATTTACTTACTAAGAGTAAGAAAGTCAATTTATATTTTGTGTTGAAGTTTCTGGCTTGTGTAATAGTATAAATATTGATAGATATATAAAGTGTGAAAATAGAATTTTCTCTATTATACTAGAGAGTATTTATCATCCCAATTTAGTTGTCCAACTTTAATTTTAAAATAAAAGAATACGAATTTTGTTTTTGAAATAATTCTTTTTTATGACAATAAGGACTTCTAAAGAAGTCATGACACCCGATTATAATTCCTTTTCTATTGTATATTAAGAATATTATGGCTATGGAAAGATTTAAATTCCTAAATATTGATAGTTCCTACATAATTCAAATAAGGAAATCTTTAGTAGTCAAAATTTTAGTTTATTTAAAACCTAATATTAGGAAAATGATAAGATGATAATGACTATTTTGTTTATGGAACCATATTTTAAAAGGGTAAAAAAGATGAATAATATTTTCCTAAGGGATTTTGTACGTGCGTTGCGCGTGTGCGTGTATTCCGTGTCATGAGTAAAGCCTTTTTAAATTCGAATAAATGTAATTAAAAAAGTATCGTGAATTATAAATACAAAGATTTAAAAAATAGTGTAAGTTCCTTAAATTAAAGAATTGCGATCGTGTTTAGCTAATTTTATGGGGAAAAAAAGTGTTAACATTGCTCACAACGGTATTTCAGTATGTCTATAACCTTTAAACCTTTTCTAGGAAACAAATGAAAAGGTTTACATGATTTTTAAATACTCTTTTTAACTTAACTTTAAATGCTACTTCATTCATATATTACAAATTTATGTCCAACTTCAATTTTCATACGAGGAATATGCTTTAATTTGACCTTTATTCATTATAAAATAGTTTTATTATTTTCGATGTATTGTTTAGAAGAAGTAGTACGTAATTGAAGGGTAGGAGGAAATGTCAATGTTACAATAATATGTTTGTCATAAATAATTATTTGAGTTTTAATATTCTTTGTTTTGAAAATAAATTCGCATTAAAACTAATTTTATAGAGATCTAAGGATAGTTCTTTTCTTAGTTGAAATTAGAAAAACTTGGCACTTCCAAAAAATAAATTAAATTGTGTTAAAGTGGAAGCATACATTTCTACAATCTAAAATGTAAATAAAAAGGGTAAAACTAAATGTTCCTAATTTTTTGTTTGACAAATCAGCAAAATTGCTGAAAAGTTTTCTCATAACAAAAGTTAGAATTTCCTTTTTAATAAGGTATAATTTGAAATTATTTGATTCCTTATTGGAAAGATACTTTTCTTTTATTTTACTTAGACTTAGATAATTGAATGATTATTCCTAAATAGTAGAAAATTAATTAATGACTATTCCTAAATAGTAGAAAATTAGTTAAATGACTATTTCTAATATTAGTAGAATAATCAAATGACTATTTTGTCATGTGTGAATTCAATTTTAAAGGGGTAAAAAAGGCGAACGACATTTTACTAAGGGCCTTCGTGCTTTTAACATAGAATATAGATATAGATATAGATATAGATATAGATATAGAGTATCATCCAATTCCTGCAACTTTGTTTTCTTCGAGTTTCAATATGAAATTTTATATAAAACCAACCTTAAACTTACAGCTTGTTTGGATGGTTGTTATGTATCGTATTGTATTGTATTATATTGTATTGTATTGTATTGTATCGTATCGTTTTGATGTATATAATTTTTGCATAGATTATATTATTTGTCTTCATTTCATGATGTTATACACCAATAATACGAAGAATAAACTTGTAATATTATAAAAAAGTAAGGTACGAGGTAATTATTATATAAAAAGGTAGGGTAAAGAATAAAATAAAATTATTTAATAATAAAAAAGGGCAAGATAGGAGAAAAATAAGATAAACGCGACCACACCAAATCGGTCGTTCCATAAGGTGGCACTTTTCGTGGTTACGTAACGACGAATTTAATGATATGATACAATAAAATTTAAGTAACAATCAAAACAAACATTATATTTAAAGTAACAATATAATACAATACAATAGGTAACAACCATCCAAATAAACTGTTAATCAATTTTACTAAAAATTGAGATATAGACTACAAGATATATTCTTTATCCGTTGCAAGAACACTCAATCTAAATAAATCACAAATTTGTAAATTTCGAATATTGAATTCAAAGTTTTGAAACTTTTTAATGAATGTCAATAGAAAACCCTTTGATGCTGCAATTTTAGAGACAAACTTTTTGCCATTTTCATCTGCATTGTGAGAGAAGTACCGATTTTAGGTGATAAGTACGAGGGAGAGAGAATGGGATTTGAAATCTTTTGAAAATAGATGTAATTCAAATTTTTAGGAGAGTCGGTACAAAAGAGAGAATGTGATGTAAAATTAAATTAAAGTGATAATTAAATTTCTATTTATAATATAATTAGGAATATTTCCCAAAGATAATGGTGAGTTTTCCAGAATAAGCTTTTTGGATTTTTGCGTCAAAATCAAGTTGCACTTGCTTTACCGTTTCAAATTATGTTATTTAGTTAATTCTTGGTGCTATTTCACTAATGTTTGAACTTCACTAAAGATGATCTTAGTTTGGGCTTTATTTAAGTTCCTTAACATTTACAATAGTGGGCTAAAATTGTAAGTTCAGGCATGGTATTAAAATGTTAAAAGATAAAAACTATAATAAAGTGAACGAAATATTTACATATTATATTATAATAAATATTTTTATATACAATATAACTTTAAAAATTATATACATATAATGTCGGGTTTGGGTTAAATTGTTTAGTTAATACCAAACCAAATCAATAATGATGGGGGTTCTGTTTTTCAATACTAAACCTAATCTAACCAAATCACTGATCGATTTTTATATTTGACTGGATTTTATCGGTGTAGTACAGTTTGTCGGTTCTTTCTGTGCAGTTTGTCAATTTGTCGGTTTTCTTGGTACCAGGGGTTAAGACTAAGGCTGGCAATTGGTTCGGTTCCAACCGGACCGGACCGGTTAGGGATCGAAAACCGGCCCGGACCGGTTGGAATCGGACCAATTAAAGGGGGGGGGGCTACTGGTCCGGTGGCGAAACGGTTTTAGGCATTTTGACCGGACGGACCGGAATAAAATTGATTCGGAACCGGACCGGACCGGATCGGACCAGACAGGTTCGGCAGTGGCTTAGCTTTATTTAAATTATAGCCGTTGGCCAACGGCTCTATTGAGGAAATAGCCGTTGGGCAACGGCCAAAAACGGCTATTTTACCCCATAACCACCCCCTAACTATTTTTTCTTATAAATACCCCATTATTTCATCATATTATTCACAAAAATCATCAAACTCTCTCTAATTCTCTCAAAATCATCTAGACATTGCTAGTTTGTTACTTTGGCTATTTGTCTAAATCTAAATTATACAATTTTGGTTATTTATCAAGTTTTACTTGGAGTTGCTAACTTGCTATCAAGTGAAGGTTCAAGTTTCAACTTCATCTCAATTATACGGCTATATTGGTTGGTCGTTCCTATCTCTACTCTTTAATTATATTTTTGTGATATATTTATTTTATTTGCTATAATTATGTCTCAAAGAGGTTCAATTGGAACTAGTAGTGGGGGAGGGGGGGCACGTGGTCGTTCGGGAAATAAAGGTAAAGGAATTATTGGTAGTTCTAGTCAACACACGTAGAGGAAAATCAATATTATCATGATTTTAGCTCCTTTAATCCACTTGATTCACAAAACGTAGAAGCGGAATTTAATTATCAAACTGGGGTTAATTTAGAAGAACAACATGAATTTGAAGCTAGTCCACCTGAAGTTCAGTCCGACTTGCCTCCTCCCGTACCTCCCACTAGAGCCCCGGTTCAACATAAGGATAGATCTGAGGTGTGGAAATTTGTACAGAAGAATAAGGATACTCAGACGGCCGTTTATGGTCTTTGTGGACATGTGTGGATGTTTAGAACTGGGGGTAATGAAGGTGGACGGGTAAAATTAGAACTCACTTATTAAAGAAACATCCCAAGGAATGGTCAACACGGGCGGGGGGTATTTATCTTGGAACCGAGCATGGGGGGGTAGCACATGACGCATCCTCTGGTATCCAAACTAAACTTAACCAAACAACAGGAGGAATTCTTAGTTATGATAAACAAAGGGATAGAGAAAATATTGCTAAACTAGTTGCGGTAGAGGGTTTGCCTTACAGTTTTCCTTCTTCTACTGATTTTGTTCGATATATCCAAGCTACATATAATCCTTCCTTTAAAGGTTTTCCAAGAACAACTGTAAAAATGATATTATTAAATTTAAAAACGAATATAGAGATTATTTGAGATATTTATTTGATAACTTTGACACTAGAGTATGCCTTACTACTGATATGAGTCGTTCTACTAATAACTGCGATTATATTACTGTTACTGTTCATTGGATAGATCCTGATTGGGTCTTCCAAAAACGTATTATTGCATATAAAGTAATTGATGAACCACACACGGGAAATTATATTTCCAAAACTGTTTCATCTGTTTGTCGTGCTTATTGTTTGACTAATAAAGTTTTTAGTATTACAGTAGATAATGCTACGAACAACACAGAAGTACTTAGGAATTTAAAACCTATTTTAAACCTCCCTTTTGAGGAATTATTTCATGTTAGATGTGCATGTCATATCTACAACTTAGTAGTCAAAGATGGTCTTGACTTATTTAACCACATTATTGAAAAGGTAAAGTAGCTATTGCCTTTATTTTTAGAAATAAAAATCAGCAGAGAAAAAGAGAATGGGAAAGAAAATGTATAGAATTAGGAATGCCGATTAGGAGAGTTCCAAAAGAAGTTTCTACTAGGTGGAACACTCTATATGAAGCATTAACGGTTGCTTACGAATATAGAGAACTTATAACTCAAATGTATAATAAATATTTTATGAAACTTTACCACCTTAAGGAGGAAGATTGGAACCTTGTTGAACATCTCCTCCAGTTTTTAGAAAATTTTTATCATGCTACTTTAGAATTTTCTGGACAGTATTATCCAACTACTCCTACTATGTTATACTATATAGCTGGCAGATCTGAATTATTAAAATTATATAAGCAATACAAAGAATATAAAATGGCTGTAGAGGCCATATTGAAAAATTTAAAAAATATTTTTTTCCAATTCCTCAACTTTTTTACATTGCTTCTGTGTTGCATCCTGCATTTAAATTAAAGTTAACTGAACGACTTGTTCGGAAAATATACGAAAATTTAGATATTACACCTCTTGAAATTGCAACTAACAACTACCCGAGTGTAGATGTTGCTCGAGGTAAAGTTTTTACAGATTTTCAGGCTGTTTTCGGAAAGTACAGAGCTTGGGCAGAGAGTGCTACACCAACTGCACCGATACTTTCAACCGGTGAAAGTTCTTCTCGATTAAGCAAACGGCATGCTGGGATGAACAACTTTGGAGGACTTGATCAGAGGCTGCTTTCAGAACAAGATGACTACGGGGAGGAATACAGCGAGTTTCAAGTCTACTTGATCCAGTATCCGAAGAAACTTACAAGTTTTGGAACTCACGATCTATTGGATTACTGGAAGGGTCAAGAAGCACAATTTTCAATACTTTCAAAAATGGCCCGCGATGTCTTGACAATTCAAGCGTCATCAGTTGCGTCGGAGAGCGCTTTCAGCCAGGGAAGATTTCAGATTGGAGATCATAGACATTCACTAAGAGAAGAAGCAATGGAGACACGAGTCCTATTCAGAGATTGGATCAGAGCAGAGCGAAGAAACTTTGGAATACCAGAGCTTTCACAGAAAAAAGATAGAGCATACATGGATCAAAGATTGAGCGACGGAACAAGCGAAGAAGGGAATCAAACCAACGAGACGGAAGATGAAGAAGATCAAGAAGAAGACGATGACGAACCGGAACAACAACAACCTGTTCCAAAGGAAAAGCCTACAACTATATTAAAAGAACTAGCGAGCATGTTTAAAAGAATGTAATTTTATACATCAAATTACATATTAATAAAATTGCTCCAAGTTCACATCACAACTCTTGTGTTCTTATATTTTATAATTTTACTAACTTTGTATATATTTCAAGGTTTGAAATTTGAATCTAATTATAAATTTTGAAACTAATTCAAAGTTTGTAAGAATATTATTGTAACTTCTTTAATTCTAAGTTTTAACTTTGAAACATACTTTTCATTTCAAATATATATTCAAAGTTAGCAATATTTAGTTGTTATATTTTCAAAAACTTATAATTTTCTTCTACTATAAAAATTTATAATTTTACTAACTTTGTATATATTTCAAGGTTTGAAATTTGAATCTAATTATAAATTTTGAAACTAATTCAAAGTTTGTAAGAATATTAGTGTAACTTCTTTAATTCTAAGTTTTAACTTTGAAAAATATTTTTATTTATTTATAAAGTTAAATAAATGAGGCAAGTATTAAAAAAAATAAAAATAGAACAACCGGATGACCGGACCGGACCGGACCGGATAAAATCGGTAGACCGGCCACCGGTACCGATCACGATCCGGTCGGACGATTTTCAACCGGGGGGACCGGACCGGAAATTACCGATTTGGTCCGGTTTTCGCCCAGTAAATATACCGGACCGGAAAAAAAAATCCGATCCGTGACCGGACCGGACCAGTTACCACCCCTACTACCCAAACTTAAGACTACCATTAAGGCCGATTCAACCCCCTTCCCTTTCTGGATCCGGCCCATATAGTCTAATTAAGAAATGGGCCCAAATGTGCAAAATCCAGTATATAAACTCCCTCCGTTGTATTCTAACACGTTTCTTCGGTTGCTAGGGTTTTCCAGTCCTTGTTCGTAAAAAAGGTAATGTCCTCTCTTTACCCTGTGCTATACTTCAAATTATTGTATTATTGTATTTTAACGCTTTTACTTACATAAAACTTCGGTAATTTTTTTGATTTTCTGGTAAAAGATTATCGTAATGTATGGTCTTTTGATTGTTAAAAACGCAGGATAAAATAACCGATTTTCTGCTCTATTTTCCCATTTCGTTGCAATAACTTGTCATTTGAAATTAGGGTTTAAGATAGGAAGAATATAAGCATACGAAGAACTAGGGTTTACTGTAAAAGAATTCGCAAACTGGTGTTAATATGTGTTGTTTTATTGTGTTGGTATCAACTTTTTGAGCAGATTCTTGAAAAATTATTTGTTGAGTTCTTTTAGGTTGTACGGGTGGTGAAGATGAGGCCTATTTTCGTTGGGAACTTTGAGTATGATACCCGCCAATCAGAACTGGAACGGTTTTTCTCCAAGTATGGAAGAATAGAGCGCGTTGACATGAAATCTGGTATAGCTTATTTCCAGCCTTTTTTAATGTCCAGCCTTTAACATATTTATATGGTTTAGAAAATATACTTAAATTCTAGTAGTACTTTTTGATATTTGCATAGTATTGGTATGAGATTTGTTTAAATGGAGTTTGTGGTCAGTGTAGCGGACCCCAACTTGTTTGGGACCGAGGCATAGTAGTACTAGTTATTGTGTAGAGGGTTTGCTTACTTATTGTCCTTGTGTTGTTTTTGGGATTGAGACTAAGATCGTTTCACTACTCAGCGGGCACTTGCTGAACCTCTCTTAGATTTTCTTTTGATCATTTTCTTAAAAGGCAAAGTTGTGACTCGCCTGAACTGATCTTGAGGTGACCAGTTGGGGTTTAATTCTCATGGAGATAATGCTGTGTGTTTTCCCCTTGCATGCTTTATGTGTGGGTAGGGATCTTCTACGCGTGCCTTGGATTGCATATTCTAGACAGAATATAACTTCTTCATTTTATTTTATTTTAAGTATACGGCTGCAACTTGTGTGAAATGTTTTCTATGATTAGTAGTGACTTGGAGTTCCTACGCAAATGCTATTGTGATTAGACAGTTAAATAAATTATTCTACATGTTCTTCCAAGTTTATTTTCATTAACTTTCATATTTTATATATTTTATATGTTAGTTATTTTTGAAAATTTTATAAGTTAGAAATTAATGGGGCTCAAGAGGCCTAGGCTTATCGATGATAGTTAAAACACCCTGCCATGTGCCTCCGCCTTTTTAAGCATTGCTTTTGAGATCATGATCCTCGCAATTCTTGGCACAGAAAGAATAGTAGAAATTTTTTAATAACTTCATTCTATGAAATTGTTAATGTATGAGTTACATTTTCAACAATATGAACTTTAGGTGTTTTTTTTATTTGTTTGAAATTTTTTGTATACCAAGCTGATAGTGTTAACGTGTTATCCTTTTGGGATCTTATCTAATCTATATCATGTTTATTCATTCCGCCTTGGAAAGTATTTTCTTATTTGAGGTGCATTATAAGTTACAGTCTTTTCCCTCTTGGGATAGTTGACTATAAGTATTTTTGGTTAAACAAAATAACCTAGCTATATGACTATATGTGTGTGGCATGTACGTATGATACATGTGATTTGTCAAGAAATAATGTGGAACCGAATATTTCATTTGGAGAAGATCTCCGCATTCAAGTGTTTATTTTGCCGCAGGCACATCTACTAAGGAAAAAGAGCTTCTATCATGGCTCAACACTCCTGTGCCAAAAAACTTCTAATGCAAGGAAACCTATCTGCCTGCCTGCTCTCCCCCTTCTCACTGATGGAATTGTTCTGCATTTCTTACATCGATCTTCTGTCATTCACTTACTCGATGCTCATGTTGGCTTATCACAAGAATGATCATGATGGGATCAGTCGGTTCATCATGCCATGCCTACCACTACTAATAAGAGGATCAATGAATTATATCATGCCATGCCTACCAAATTTCAAATCGTGCTGTGAAATTGGTGATGCATGCTTAGCAATGTCTACTCAGACTTGACTTTAAACCTTTAATAAGCCCTCATCTTGACCACCACCACCATCATCATCATCATCATGATCTAGTTCATGCAAGGCCTCTACCTCCTTAATTTCCTCAAGCCCTCACATACTTGCAGGTGTTGTACGTTATTTAATTTCTGAAGGAGATGAGAACTTTGATTTAGCTGATGTATACTCTACCGAAAAGTCTTCAGAGACACCATATCTTACTGTTCTTTCGGCCTTATAATGAACTCTGTTTACAACTACAGGGTTTGCTTTTGTCTACTTTGAGGATGAGAGAGATGCAGCAGATGCCATCCGCGGGACTGACAACATGCCATTTGGGTATGAAAGGCGCCGTCTATCAGTGGAATGGGCAAAAGTAATGTTTCTGTCTTCATCTTTCCCAAAATTTGAGAAATGCAATCCGTTAGACATTTCCTCCCCCGAAAGGAAGTACGATTTGTTGATAATTGACATTTTATTAATTACGGCGACTTTGATTGACAGGGTGAACGTGGTAGGCACCGTGATGGCCCTAAGTCTGGTGGAAACCAGAGACCAACCAAAACATTGTTTGTCATAAACTTTGACCCTACTTGTACTAGAACCCGAGACATAGAAAGACACTTTGAACCGTATGGCAATGTCCTTCATGTTCGCATACGTCGCAATTTTGCGTTTGTGCAGTTTGAAAATCAGGAGGATGCAACAAGAGCTTTGGAGTGTACACACATGAGGTTAGTAAGATATTTCATTCTATTTCTTATGGTTGCAATATCTTATCAGTTTGTTTCCTGATAAGAAGTGAGTTGGTATTACCTTTCGCAGTAAGATCTTGGACAGAGTGGTTTCTGTAGAGTATGCTTTGAAGGATGACGATGAGAGAGGGGACAGATATAACAGCCCTAGAAGAGATTATGGCAGGCAAAGGAATAGCCCTTATCGAAGGTCACCAAGCCCGATGTATCGCAGGGGCCGACCTAGTCCAGATTATGGCCGACCTCATAGTCCTGTTCGTAATGGTCCATCGTATGACAGATACAATAGTCCAGACTATGGAAGGTATCGCAGGTAAAAGAACTCTCCTTTTGTTTTATTTGGTTTTTAACTGTCAACATTTCTTACGTGATGTAAGTAGGAGACACTTGTTCACATTTTATCTTTGTATTTTTCAGCAGGTCTCCTGTTCGAAGGTCGAGAACTTGAGTCATATCTTAATCTGGGAGAGCTTGTGCTGTCATAGTGTAAATGCTTTGGTGCAGTCCGCTTGTGTAGTAGAAGATCAATCTTTTATAAATGTAATGGATTACCTGTTGCATTTTGTTGGATCAACTTTTTGGATTGTGGCTTATGAATTTAGCTATCAGAAACCATTGCCTAGTCGAATCATTGCTTGAGCATGTTGAGACCATTTGCATTAGCTCATGTTTTGCAGAATTGTGTGAAGTAACATGAACAAGTAAAAGCTTCATTTAGCCTTAAGAAGTTATTACCAGTAGTTTGCGTGCACACTACCCTCGACCCCACGGTGTGGGATAATATTATGTATGTTGTTGTTGTAAGTTATTACCAGAGTTGCACATTTCTAGTAGGCTTCACATGATAATAAACTCAAGAACACAAAGCAAATGAGAAGGTGCTCTTTTAAGTGTTTGCATTTGTTCTGTAGTGTCGATCTCACATTTTTTTGATGGGCTTGTTGTAAGTGACGTTTAAGCCAAAAATCGTAAGTTATAAATTCTAGCTTTTGGCTTTTGACTTATTTTTGTTATTTTAGCTTAAAAACAAAATGTTTAAAAGTACTTTTTTATTTTATCCAAACACTACAAAAGCTATTTTGGCTTAAAAGCACTCAAATAAGTCAATCCAAACGGGCTTTGAATCTTACCTGGCACTAAATAGCCTAACAGAGCCAGTAACATTTGAATTGCCTGTGTGCCGTTCACGTGTAAGCTTGACAAAATTTGAAAAATTAGGTATTCTTGGCTCTTGAGATCTGGATTACCCAACCTTGTCTTCTATTTCTGATTTGTCACCTCAACTTATAGCAGTTTGCGAGATGAGATGGCAAAGTAGCTTACTGTGCTCACTCCAAAACTTACCTAACCAAATCTTTCTTTTCTTCCCAATGATTTACTTTTATTACTATCATGCAAACTCTTCTGTCTTTGTGACAGTATTACCTCAACAAATTTGGTATAGCTTGATACTAGGCTCCTAAACCCCACGACAATACAGTATATTATTCCATGCTAAGTAGTATTTCCTACTTAGTGGGAGGGGGAGAGCAGGGGACAAGTAGAAATGGAAATAGAAAGTCTTTCACTTAGTGGTCAATGAAAAGTGGATGAAGATCATGAGACACTAAGATCTATATCTCAACAGAGATAATATATTAGGAGATTTCTTTGTATTTGCTTAAGTCTTGGGAGGCAGAGTTAGATATAGTGGCTATCCGATGAAACACTTGAAGTGTGTATAATTTGGCCGGACACTACAGTTATTAAAAAAAAGGAGTTTGGGAGCACATTTTAGGGTAGTCAAACCTGATGGAAGCTATTTTCGTCTTGAGAATTGATATAATCTTTTCATCTCAGTTACAACTTACAACATTAGAAACTTATAATCACCAAATCTGAACCTGCATTAATTTTGTCTATTATCTGATCTTTTTTTGGTATTGCATAACAGAATCAACTAGGACACAAATTTACTACAGCCATTTAGAAGGCATGAACGAATTGACTCAAGAAGCAAACCATCATATGATAATGAAGGCTAGCTCTTCAACATCTTTTTTCATTTCATCTTTTGGGATGGAAATAAGAATAAGATTATAGCAAACTCAAAAAGAGGATTGTGCCAACTCTTTTTGGAGTGCCTTATCAAGCCAAGCCTCAGCATCTTGCATCATTTCTGGACTAAGTCTAACCATTAGAATACAAAATTCAGTTTCATTTAGTGCTCCATCTCCATCTAAGTCTCCTTCTCTTACCATAGCCTCTGCATCTTCTCTGCTCATGCCTTCCATTCCAAGAAGCCCAGAATTCTTCTGCAAACTCGCCGATGTGATCAAGCCATTTTTCGGGTCAGCTAGTAGCCTGAATCCTCCACATAGCTCCGCGACAAACGTCTCCACGTCCAATTTATCTGCCATCACAGGTAACAAGTCTTGATATTCTGTTGCTGCTTCACCAACTTTACTTGCCATAGTTTTTTGGAAAAAAAAGAAGAAGAAAAGCAATGGTATGAATAAAAGGTATTGTTTGGCACGAGGAAAGTTGGAAACTCTATTTATAGTGCTATTTAACGGTAAGTATTTTCGTGAATATTGTGGAAAGTATGAGTACTGTTACATTGTCAACTGGCAAGGATTTGATCATTGATTTTGGAAGTTGGGAAAGAGAAAGAGAGTGGGGTTGGAATTTGTAGCCTATGGTCCATATTAAATCGAATGGTACCTGATGGTTTGGGTAGGGCCTCGAATTTGTAATCTACCGATGGCTATTTTTATTTAATATTCCATCCGCTTCGATTTATGTAAATTTATTTGACTGAGTACAAATTTTTTTTTAAAAAAAAGAGAAGACTTTTTAACTTGTGGTGTAAAATAAGGCATACATATTTTGTGTAACTATAAATTATTGTATGAAGTTAAATATTTTCAAATATAAAAAATGATCATTTTTTTTGACACAAACTAAAAAAAAATAAAATTCACATAAATTAAAAGAAAGAAAATACTATTTAGGACTATCTTTTTTGGTTTTCGGTTGTGTTGAGAAGTACTCCACCACTTTGGGGATAAAATATTTGTTATAAAAGGCGACTTCATTTTTAAAGACTCGAAGCCCAAATCTTTAGTTAAAAGATTGAAAGATACTTACCATCCCACACAACCTTGGGTGGTATACTGGCATTAGCTGTTTACACTATCTTTTCTCTATATTTCAAAGAGCGGTTTACACTACCCCTGTATGAAATTTTCCTGTTTCTGAAATTACATAAATGTACTTGCAAAAAGACACTTCTAGTCTTCTATCAAGCAAGAAGTTCATCCCACAAAAAGAAAAAGAAAATCTCCAAATGCTTCTTAACAAAAATATATTCTTTGTACCGATTTTCCTCTATAAGTAGCTAATTTAACAGAGATCTTGGAGTTTCTATAGATTATTCTAACTCAAGAAAATGTAGACAAATTATCTTAATGATGATAACCTTTAGATTTCTTTTTTGGTTTTTCATTACGATTCACGTTTAACTCAAATTCGTGCCGCGTTAGGTTCATTAAAAGAAAAAAATATTTCCCTCCGAAAATTCTTTTCTTTAGCAGAATTCAAAATGAAACATCTAGTTATTTATCTCACCAGAATTTTTGGGGGTGACAAACTTTAAATTAAAGTACTTATTCTTTGGTTCGTATGTGAGGTGAATGTAGCGGCGGGCACATGTAACCAATATGTATCGATGTATGCTATATGTTGAATCTTTTTAAATTTTTCACATATTTAAATATTTATATTTTAACACTCCTCATAAAAATTCTGCAGCTGAATGAATAGGAAAGGATGGGGTGCTTGAAATTGTTTTGAAGTTGTCAACAGCATCATATACGTTTCTGATAAGTAATTTATATCCACTGATTTATTGGAGAAGATAATTTTTAATTTATACTAAAAAGAGGGTTTCGAGGAAAGTTCATAGGAATAGTGAATGGTGGAGGTGACTTGTGACTTTGCTAGACGTCAACTGTCACGACGAAACTTTTGCTAATACTTCTCCTTCTTTGAAGTTTCCTTTCATTTGTTCTCTTTCTATTTCTCTCATGCCTTGTTTTTCCTATCTTATGTATGGTCCATACCCCAATTATTTATTAAGTTTAACTTCTGTATATTCAAATCCAGTTACTACTCCGTCTAGCCTATCTTCTTCTCCAGCTTCTCTTTATGTTGGGTTGCACAATTATTCTCATATTGATAGCCGGATCCAGGATTTCAATAAGATGGGTATACTATTATAAAGAGGTGGATTTGTAATTTATATTTGACGGGTTTAACTTTAATCTCTTACCATGAATTCACTATACTTTTAAAATTATAGGTTCAAAATTATATTCTTTTTGAAATTTTAGTAATTTTCACATATATATCTATACCTGTGCAAAATAAGACCGTTCAGAGTGGGACTTGAACTGCCGATTTCACTTGTAGAGGCGCACCTAATGATAATTGCACCGTAAGAGTCTTAGCACATATATTTAAGTAATTGTAAAAAAAATATAACATTGTTATACATGATTTAGGGTGAGGAGTATGGATTCACGTGAACCCATATCTTTTAATTTGGATACGTCTCTGTATATTGGTAACCCCTGACGACACGTCAGCCGACGATCAAAGCCCCGGTGAATGGTGGATGTAATTATAACGGTCCTAACATAACGAAATTCCTCGTGGGATAAGTTTCGACACGCACAAAAAGTATAACATCATCTATTTGAGGGAGGGCAAATTTTGTGCTCTTAACAATGTCAAAATTTCTACACTATCAAATTAAGATGACTTATAATAACAAATAATTGTCTATATTTTTGTCTACGTTAGCTAAATATAATACTCCATCCAATCCGTTTTTATTTATGAGTTCTATTTTCTTTTTACTCTTGTTAAAAAAAAAAAAAAGAATATATCTTTTTATACTTGGTATGGTTTTAATTCCAACAATATTTCTATTTTTATTCTTAATAATACTCCTCCACATAAAATCCATAAAATTCATAGAATTTTTTGATGTTGTATGCGCACCATTAAATTAACATCATAGATTCACAAGTGTTTCTTTACAGTTTTGAATATCATGCCTAGTCAAACATATATAATACAAATTACAATGAGAACTTTCTAGTAAATACATGTGTGAAAATGATATCGTCGAATATATTCCTGCCAAAGTGGTGCTGTGTTATTCCCCCATTATTATTTGCTTTATGTCTTGAGTATACGTTAGAAATTAAAAAGAACCCGTTGGTTTTATCATGTTGCATGGTATATTCTCTATGGATAATTATCACATCACCTATTGAGAAATAGTTCGCAGTTTGACTCTTCTTCCTGGCTGCAATAAGAGAAAAATAATAGGAATTTCATGTAAATGGAGCTTCTTCTCGTTTATCTTTTTGTAATTTTTAATCCTTTATTTAGGGTAGGTAGTATTAATTATGGAGGACTGAGGAATATAACGTCGAACTCCTTTACACAGTAAATATGAAAAACTATTAGAGGTCGTTGGGTAAGGTGTATAAATTTAGCTCGATAAATTTTTTAAAAATATGTATATATACTATATAATGATATTCTTTGACTTTTTGATGAGTCTATTTCCTTATATTTTGACTTCCCTTAATGAAAATTCCGGTCCCATAAGAATAGTACTTAATAGGATGTATTAGTAATGTTAGGATTAATAATGTTAGGAATAATTATGCTGAGATTAGTTATACTGGAATTATTTCTTATTGACTATTTGGTGTGGTGTATTAAAAATAACGTAAATTGCATAATTTTTAAAAAAAAAATTATTTGTTTACAATAATATCATCCACAAAGGATTTGGAAAAGGTTTTGAAAGTACAATTTGTCTTTATATATGCATATTCATGTATCAAAAATCATAGTATTGTTAATGCCATGGTTTAATTTATACAAGAATAATATTGAATAGGATGTGTTAGTCATACATAGGTTGAAAAATACTATCAAATAAGAAATTAATAATACCGAAGCTAATACATATATTATTTTTCCAACTATATTCTACCAAATAACCCTTATGTTAAACTTATGCAGTCCCGACGAACTTCAATTCGTCTAATATTTTTTTGCGAGAAATTTTATTTTGAGTAAGACTCACCCAACAATAATTATTTGAGACTACCTTCTTGTTTTGACAAGTGTATTTGTGTGAATACTGAAATATGGGTCAAGTGAAAAAATTAAATAAATAAATACAAAAGACTATGGGTCCTACGCAAAAGCCAAAAATCTCTACCTGAAATGAAACGAAGAAATCGAACAAAAATGTTTTATGGACAAATGGTTCCTTAAGTGCCTTCTCGTTTCTCCTACGTGAAATAACTCTCAAAACAAAAAATTTCCTCGGACACCATATTCTCCGTTGCATTAACGTAAAAATCATTCTCATTTCTTCCGCTTAAACCAACTCTGGCTCACCATTCCATTTAAGTAGTACTTTGTGAACGAAGTCTTTTATGCAAATCTAGCTCGCCATTCCATTTAAGTAGTAAAACATTTAATGCTAAAAGTTCATAATTTTAAAAATTCCATTCAAGTACTAAAACATTTAATGGTAAACGTTCATAATTCTAAATTTCTAATTTTTAAAATAAACAATATTTTATATTTATAGAATTTTCTTGCAGGTTAATGTGGTAGCAAATGGATCAATCTGTAAAAGTACTCAATGCCAGTGATCACAATTTTATAAAATAACGAGCATTTTGTTGACAAGCTGTATAGTATATATTTCATACTGATATCAATGGTTAACTTCTAAAGGTTTATTTTTTTGATAATTAGGCAAGGTTCATTTTTAAAACTTTGGTAACTGAAAATGATTTCAAAAAGATGCAAACTATGATAATGAAAAAAGAAAATATGATACGTTTGTATAGAATGTCGTTTTCCTTTGTTTGAAAATAAGACTTGCTATGTTCTTTGCTGGAATATATTGATCAACAGTACAAAGTGGCGTTCCTTGCTTGAGTTTGATTACAATGAGCAAAGATAGTAATTAAGGTGGAAAAATGGCTTTAATTTCATTTTTTTTCTTTCCCTCCATTTCTCTTGTACTCTATCAGTTTAGCTATCTATTTACTGAAAATATGAGGTGGGATCCACATCAACAACAATTCACTTTTTCTTCTTTGTTTAAACATAATGTCAGTAAATGAACCCAACAAACACACTTGTCAAAACTCAAAAGCATAGGGTGACCTCGTACAACTATTGTGGGGTGAGTCTCACCCAAAATAAAATTGCTCCTTTTTTACTTGCTTGTCACAAGAAAGGAAAAATGAACATTTTGACCTTTGGTCCAAAAGTATAAAGCTCATGGTCTCACTAGAAAGGCAAAGAAGAGGATTTTCCAATCCCAATTTCGGGAGTAATTTTCCATTTAAATCCAAGTGAATAGTGTATGTAGCTAGGGTCAATACTACAAATGATTTCCATCTCATTTGTTCCAATTAAGGTTCCTTTCTTCCTTCATCGTGTTATAGCAATACCTCTCCCCTTTGTTTTGAGTGAAGTCCTCTGAAGGGTAAATAAAATTGGCATGAATAACATGATTTATTGACTGTGTCAGAAACAAAATTCCATAGATAAATGAAGGAATTGATAGGAGAAGACCAACTGATTTGGGTTAAATAATTGTAAGTTGTTGATAAGCATGAGATGCTGAAATACACTTGCAAGTGCTGGTCCTTGATAAATTCTCTTTTGAAGGAAACTCAAACTGTCTTAATACCAAGGAGGATAATGTCAGATCTGGAATGCTATCCCATTTTGGATTTAAATCTTACTTGGAAAGTTCAAATGTTATTTTTGTTGCGTGACAGGTAATCAAATATCTTGGAATATTTTCCTTATAAGCGGCACATGTAGGTTTTTTTTTTTTTTTTTTTAATTTGTAGTTTTGGTGTCCTATGCTGTGTTCGATATTGTATAGGCCTCGACTAATTCTTATTCGCATCGCGTAAAGCTCATCAAAGGGAAAACGTTTTCTATCAGAATTTTTTCTTTATCTAGGGCTCGAACTTGAAAATCTTATTAAGGGTGAAGAGATTCTATCTATTCCACTGTAATCCTTATCACACTGCCACTTAATGTAGTTAAGTACTAGTACCAGTATATACTTTGAGTAATTTGTACTCCCTTCGCTCCACTTTAAGTGAATTTTTAAAGTGGAATTCCAACACATTATGAAATTCCAGCATATTATGGTGGAAGCTCATATGCAAAAAATTCGAACTCCAGCATATTATGCCATAATATTTCTGGATTTTTAAGGATGTTTTTGTCCAAATCTTATCTTTACATGAAAAATTGACTAAATTTTGATTACGTTTGAATCTGAGGATATTTTTCAAGTACCAATTATAAATCTGACTATTTTTTATTTTTGCCCACCAAACTCATATACAACCATTAGCTACATACACGTAAGCCTAATGAACCACTTAATTCTTTTACAACCAGCAACAGACTGCAGATTTGAAATTAAGGATGCACTCAATCATATATTTTTACAAGTTAAATTGCCATGACATTTGCATCCTTGCAAAGAACGGGGGAAGTTCTGGCCAAGATGGAAACAAACAAAACTATACAACTATCAAAGTTATATAGGCTTATATGATCTTCACATACTCAAACATCCGCGTATAAAGTGATTCCCCATAGGTCTAAAACAAGACCAAGATCCTCCACGGATTCAAGTTATAAAGTTACGCGTAGTAAAAAGAGCAGTCCGGTGCAATTAAACTCCCGCTATGCATGGGGTCCGAGGAAAGGCCAGACCACAAGAGTCTATTGTACGCAACCTTACCTTGCATTTCTACAAGAGGCTATTTTCACGGCTCGAACCCTACGAGAAAAACTTTGATATTTGAAGGAAGTGTCATCCACTCTCATTCAGTTACCTGTCAACTTTTTCTTAGTCGTCCATCGCTTCCTGCAAGTTTCTAGTTCCTCTTCCTTCATTCTTGAGAGTTCTTGAAACCACTCCTGATACTGCAATTCAATTGCTTTGAGCTCCAATTTTAGCTCTGTATCCTCATCTTTCTCAATTGATGAGGAAAATGAACCACTGGACAAACTCATGCCTCTAGAAATTGTGTCGATATCTATGTAAGTCAGCTCTGAGTCCTTTCCATATTCATTTGATGGTATGCATTCTGCACCAATATTTTCCTGCATTGTGCATTCGTCGTGGAACAAATATCTGAAATCCATCTCCGAGATGCTTGTACTACAACTTTTAGAAGCTCCATCATTAACATGATCGTTAGAGCATCCAAATGAATTCCCATTCCTTATATCAGCATTTTCAGCCATAGTTGGAGCAATTACATGAGTTTCCACATTGAAGTCGGAAATAACATCTTGGTGACCTATGGACTTGTTCGAGCAACCGGTCAAGTCTGTATGCCAAGGATTTGAAGACAAGGTTAGGCAATTTTCTCGAGGTTGTTTGCTTGGATTTCTCACTCCACTAGAATGGTCTCCAGAGGAAGGATTCCAAGCTGGAAATATCTTCATTATTAGGTAATCAATAAAGTCAGCAATAAAAGCTACGTCATGATCCGCTAGCTGCAGTTGTTCAACCATCTCAGCCGCAACTAAAGGTGCAGTGTCGGTATCAAGATAGAAAATGAAGTGTATATTTCTTACACTACCTGCAATATCACAAATGTTTGGAATAAGAAAGAGCAAACTTGATTCGATTGCTCAAAAGTAAAATAACTTACCAGCTGGATCTCTGATTCGCAAGGTCAATGAAATTGAGTTATCATCATTCTTCTTCCCCATTAACTTAAATTCATTGTTCCGATGACATCTCTGGAATTCCAAAACTGGAAAGCGAGGACTTCCACAAGTAGAGTCTGTACATATAGATTGGTTATACTCTGAATCCACATCCATCGAATGAGGTAAACGCTTCGACAAACTCAAAGATTTAGGACATTGCTTAGGTAACTGAAATGAATTATGGACCGACTCCTTCAAGTTTTCACATTGAAGAAACGGGTCTTTTAGGAGTTCCTTGGCTGACAACCTCTCGGATGCTACAACCAAACATTTTTCAATGAATCCTTTGACTTCAGAATCAGTAACCTTGCCGAGGGAAGCAGGTTTAATGCCCTGATAACGCAAAGTTCTTTAGTTTGACAGAATGACACAATTTCAAGTAGAGAATACAATTTAAGCTTCGAATTTTTGAACTTACGGAGCTAACTTTCTTATAAATTTGAGCAGGATTCTTGCACTCGCTGTAAGGATACTCAAAAGTTACCATTTCCAATATACACATTCCAAAGGAATATATATCTACTAGTTCATTGTACTCTTCTTCGTAGAGCTCCGGGGCCATAAATTCGGGGGTCCCTTTATATAGCAATAGAAAAAATCAGTACTCCCGAAGAAATCTTGTCTTAAAACAAGAACAACAACAAACTCAGTGTAATTCCACAAGTGCACGAAATCTTGTCTAAAATTAAACTACAGGAAATAACCATACCAATAACACTCTTGGCAGTACGCTGCTCCATAATCGTCGCCAATCCAAGGTCCCCAATCTTGATTTCCCCATGATTTCCATTGACAAAAATATTGTCGCATTTCAAGTCCCTGTGAATTATAGGCGGGTTCTGACTATGGAGATAGTCCAAACCTTGGAGAACCTGCCTTCCCCAATTCTTTAAAGCCTTCATATCGACACTTTGATACTTCTTACGGTATCTATAGCCATGAAATAAATTACTACTTTAAGAGAATATAATAAGCAAATGAAGAAAATGAGAAATTAAACTATCAAGAAAACTCACCGTCTCAAGTTCCCAGATGTGAAGAGCTCGGTGATCATGTTAACTGTCCTCTTCTTGTCATCAATCCATGAATCATATAACTTCATTATATTTTCATGTTTCAACTGTCTCAAAAGATGAACCTCCGAATATAATTTTCCCAAACTTTCTGGTGACAGCAACACATCATCGATTTTCACTCGGCTCCATGCAACTTCAGTTCCCTCAAGTAGGTCAAATGCCTTGTAGCTAAAACACAATTCCTCACATATCAAAATCAACAACAACAACAAGACATCAACAGACCTTACCCCTATAATAGAGAGGTTGTTTCGCGTAGACAATTTCAGAGATCAAAGTGTAAATAAAAAAATAAAACGAGACAAAGTTAAGGAGCATACACAGTCTTGAATGCTCCCTTGCCCAATACTTCATTATACTGTAGGAGAAAACAAATGCAGGTGCTATAAAGGATTGTCAATGAAATGACACTAAGCTTTGTCTGCTAAACAAAGGAAACAACAACAACAAATGCAGGTGCTGCTATAAAGAGACTCCCATATCCCCTTTCTTCTTTTCTTATAATTAATATCCATCCAACAACAACAACAAAAAGAACCCCAGTATAATTTCACAAATATGGGTTTGGGGAGGGTAGTGTGTACGCAACCTTACCCCTACCTTGTGCAAATAGATGCAAATCACAACAGTATAGAGAAGAAATACAGTAGTGTAGAAGTCAGGAAACAATAAGTAGAACAACCAAATCACTAGCAATATCAAGTACTAATAGAATTTTAAGCATGTGAAAATACTAAAATACACCATTCCTTAATAACAAGACAAATACCAGCTACGCTTTGTTTAATATTATATAGTATAACAATATAGGAATAGAAAATGCAGTTTGAACTTGATAAGAGCAGGATATTATTTCGAGCAATGGTCGTCCTGCCATATAGTATTGCAACAAAAATGAAAGATAAGTAGATCAGCATATATTTAACCATGCTCGTGCGGATGATCACGACCGTCATATTCAATACAGCATTACTACCAAAAATTTAATCAAATTTCTTTCCCTCCTTCTGGCGAGCAATGCCTCCTTTTCTTGAGTAATTTGAATTTTCTGTTAAGCAGCTCGGTTAGTTTCTATTGACCTACCACCATATATATCTTGAATTTTATTTTTCAAATACCTTGGGATCTTCAAGATGACCTTTCTTAACCCCCTTATCTTTTACATCCTTTTTGAAGTTTCCCATTTTTCAAACTCCTACCATTTGACAGTTAATGAAAAACATGTTTAACCAAACCATCTTAAAAATTTAGCAAAAGTCACTGCAAATGTGTATAACTCATCAATGCCAATAATTTTTCAAATAAAGCAACATTGACATTGTTTTCTAATAAAATTATCATGGCACTTAGTTTTGAACTACTAATCAAAACCAGCCAAGGAATTATTGAATTGCAGGTTCTTGATTTGCTCTGACCATTCGTTGTTTTGGAAATTTTTTTGTTTGCGTCTCAGCTAAGACCACCTCAAATTCTGCCTACATTGTGATAACCTTCTAATAAAATTTGAACTTTTGCATTTGACACAAGCCATCAAACTTAAATAACAGGAAATAACATCTAAACGGGAAAATTGCAATTTTGTTCCTCATGGAATCCAGCTTAGAAAATTGAACCTTCAACAACTCAAATCATGTGCTTTTCAGTCAAGCACTATCAAATTTCCAAACTTAACTAAGTTTTAACTGTTAAACAACAACTTCGCCTCAGCCTGAACAAGTTGGGGATCATGTTTCTTTATTTAAGATCAACTTATGTCATCATCAATACCAAACAAATATATATAAAAATAGTAGTAACAATAACAATATTAGAAATTCTCTATAATCTTACTGGCATATAAATCTATGATAAGGTCAAAATACTCCTAGAAAAACAGTAGGTTCAAAAACAGCGTGCTAACAAGCCAAAATCTATCTGCTAGTAAACCGGCCAAAACCTATTTTCATTTTCTTCCATTGTGCCATATCATTAGCTAAGTCTGCATTAATCCAAGAAATTATAGATCTTTCGGGGCAACTTCATTTCCATGTGATTTAAATGTTAAACCATGTGACTTATTTTGTTGGTAACATCTTATTTTAAATTAACACTTAAATCACTAGAATAATACATGATAACACTACAAAAAATCCCCCTTTAGTGATGCGGATTACTTAGAGACATCTCTCAATAACAAGGCTTTACTGACAAGAGATCCTCAGTACGGGGTACGTAAATCGCTTCTCAGTATAAGCAGCCAACAGAGTCCCTCAGTAACTATGGGTGGACCCCATCGCACACCATACCGACAGAAATCTCTCGGTATATTATTAAATAATATAATATCAATAACAAATAACCAATAGGAATTAGAGATCAATTACCCGAACATATCGACCATTGGGGTCTTTCTCAACGTAGTCATTTTGCAAGTAGTGTGCCTCATTAGTCCATCCATTAGATCCGCCTTTGTTATTTGTACAACATCCTAAAGGGTCCCCATTCCCAATTCCAATTCCAGCCCCGGACATCATTCTATTCAACAACCAAACAGCAACAAGAGAAGACAAAGAAGAAGAAGAAACGGAAAAGGGAGAAACAGACAAGAACAAAGACAAACCAAACAGACAACCCTAATAATATTCAAAGGCAGA
This sequence comes from Nicotiana obtusifolia, assembly GCA_002018475.1. Lineage (NCBI taxonomy): Eukaryota > Viridiplantae > Streptophyta > Magnoliopsida > Solanales > Solanaceae > Nicotiana > Nicotiana obtusifolia. Next base: position 39,858 of record MCJB01048865.1, read on the forward strand.
CAAGGATTTTTTCAAGAGAAGATGACGTTTTTGCATGTCCCAAAAGGCCACGTAGGAAGAAACACACAATAAACATAATGCCGAAAGTGTGTTGGTGGAACATTTTTTGTCGTCGGAATCGGCCTTGGGAATTGAGAATAGAAGCAATAAGGCAATTATTAAGATCGACAAAATTATTATAAGTCGATGACATGCAGATTGTATTAGATGTCGACGTTAACGAGGACAACAATCTTGTACTCACGACCATAACACCACTCTCCATTATACCACGAATTTCCTGATGTGTTCTTCATTCAACACACACCTCTTTTCTCTTTCGCAAGTGTTCTAACAAAAAACAATTAAAGGATTTTAAGCCAACACTAGTCTTTTTATGTTAAAGAATAAATATAGATGAGAAAAGATTAATGGGATAAAGGATGGAAAGGGAAAACGAAAAAGTTGGAGAGAAGGAAGGAAAGGGTAGGTTATTAACGAGGGCAAGTGGAATTGATGAAGATATAATAAGAGACCAAACACTTGTGCGATCGGTCTCTGTGTTTAAATAGAAAAAGAAAAATTACGGAGTTGGAAAAAATGAAAAGAATAATGCGGTGAATGTGGGTCGAACACGTGACTTTCAGACGCTCTCCCAATTAGCTATCCACGCTTGCTCTTCTATTCTCAATTCAATTATTTAAATCAGTTTCAAATTATCTAAATTTTGCAATTCTGTGTGAATTTCTTGCAATATATAGAGCCTTCGTTTTGTTTATTAGATATTTTAATTTTAATGTAAAATCAAATTAATCTTGTTGCTTTGGGTTCTATATTTAATAAACTGATCATCAATAGAAAGAATATGATTTCGATTAGAACGAGTGGAATAACTAATAAAACAACCAAACGTACTTACTTTATACATGCCTCATTGTTAACTCTATAAAAATCATTCACTACAAAAAAAAAAAAAAAAAAATGGAATTAGCCTATCCAAATTTTTCCTATCCAAATTGGTTCATATTTTTTAAAATAATTTTTGGAGAATAATATCTTGTGTATAGAGGAAAAATGGGTAAATTGTTTTATTTGGAAGATTTGTGGGTGGAAGAAGATTTTTTCATAAGTTAACACCCTATAGTAACCTTATCCAGAAAACTACTCATTGAACAAAACTTAAAGAATCGTGTTTTTTTAAAGAGTTCATAAGAAATTCAGAAATTGTTTCAGAGTCTAATGCCGCCTAACTGTTTGGATACAATAGAAAATGACCAGAATAGTAACTGAAAGAAAAAAGAAACGAGAAAGATTAGGTATTAGTTGAAGCAGGTAGATTCATTTTCATTTTAAAAACTACAATTTGCTTAGTGACTTTGTTAAATATTGTTGTTTCCAAGTTAAATTAAAACGCCTTACTTTATTGTATTATGAGATTTAGCCGCCTTCCAATAATATCTAAACAGACTAGTATAAGATCGATCAACTATATATTATTGGTAAAAGTTTAACTGATATCCACCAATAGTGTAAAGTTTTTTTTTTTTCTTTCTTACTATGAGATGGTCAGATGGAAAGCAAAACTCAAAAGAAAAAGAATATCTCTTTACAGGGAACGATCTTACAAAGACGTAGAAACCTCAAATCTTTATAGGGTATTATCACTTTTATTCTGTGTCAAAGACTATTTATGTTAATAGTCGAAGAAGTTTATAATATTTTTAAATTTTTGTATATAATATAGAGAATATATATATATAATATATATATATATATATATATATATATATATATTATATATATACAAAAATATATATTTTTCGACTCTTATTTTGAAAGCGGTTATTATATAATTACTCCCTATGGATATTGGCAATGAATACAAGATATATTACTTTGCTTATAAAATTCTGCTATCACTACTAGAAATTGGCGGAATATCGTCCAGGGCATTCCGACCGAAATCTTCGAAAACAAAGTTACTTGGTCGCAAATGTCAAATAACAAATTTCAAATAAATATAGCGACCACCATTGGTTGGTAAATATGGTCCCACAATGTCGAAACACTATTTTTGTAGCGACTCAACCGGTCGTTTTGATCATTTGCATTCCGTTCAGCTTAGGGGTGGGTATCGGTCGGTTCAGTTCGGTTGTGAATATTATCGGTTGGGCATATCGGTTATCGCTTTTTAAATATACTAAATCGATTATCGAACCGATAAGATATCGGCTATCAGGTATAGGTTAGTCGGTTATCGATCCTTACCGGTTTGGTTATCGGTTTACCCGATAAGAATAAAAAATATTCAAAAAATTTATATTTTATTATAGAAATCGTGATCATACTGTTAAGAGAAAGGAACTGAAATTTTTGCTCTTAAGAAAAGAGGGATTAAATTTCAATTTTAGAAAAAGAAAACTTTCTTTGCATTTAAAGATCCTAATGAATGATCTAAATTTTCAAAGTTATAAGTTCGTAGGAGTAAGGAATAAGACATTCAACAATCTAATCTTACTGACTATCTCACTGCGGGGGGGCATAATTCACATGAAAATAATAAAATTCTAATCTTATAAATACTAAAGAATCAGTGAAATAAAAGAAACAAATAGAAAAATCAAAAATCTGAACTATTAATTCTTTAAAGTTTAGAACTGAAAATTTTAATTGAAGAATTAATATGAGAAATTCAGAAAAGTTTAAAACTTACTGTAAAGATTAAGGTCTGAATATGAAGAGTAACTGCCGAGAGATATTGAGAGAATGAGAGAATGAAGCCATAAGGTGGCTTTATATACTTAGTGAGTAAAATTATAGTTTTGTTAAAGCTTATTGGGCTATCGATTAAACCGTTAATGAAAGTGGGCAAACCGAGACTCGAACCGATGACCCAATAGTCAAACAACATTAAACCATTATCCAACTATTTATCCAATAACCCGATATCGATAACCCAATAGCATTTAATCTGTTCAGGTTATCGGTTATACCTGATATATGCCCAGTCCTAGTTCAGCTGTTTGAAGTTTTGAGTAGCTTCATACGATGTATTATGATTTATGTGAATTGTCGGTTTTGTTTTCAGGTGATTCGGCATTGATTTGGAAGAGTTGACCAAGTTTTACTTTTGTGTATTTGGCCTTGGATCGGAGTTTTATGATTCTGGTAGGTCCGGATGGTAATTTTGGGCTTGGGCGTGTGCCCGGTGGTCCGAACGGCGATTCAGATGGTGTTTCTAGGGTTTTAACACTATTTGGTGAAAGTTGGAAATTGGAAGGCTTGAAATGTTCATAAGTTTGACCGAGAGTTGACTTTGACGATATCGAATTTGAATTATTGTTCTGGGAGTTGGAATATGTTCATTATGTCATTTGAAACTTGTGTATAAACTTTGAAGTCACTCCGAGTTTATTTGATATGAATCAACACGAGTTTTGGGAATTAAAAGTTCAAAGTTCTTCAAGTTTGATTTGAGGTGCGATTCGTCGTTTCGATATTGTTATGTGTAATTTGAGGCCTCGAGTATGTCCGTGTTATATTTTGAGACTTTTTGGTATATTCGGACGCGGTTCCGAGGGGCCTGAGTGAGTTTTGGACGTGGTTCAGATCGTTTTGGAAATGTATGTGATGCTGGCTTGGCATAGACCTGGTGTGAGCGCTCTTGCAGAGCCTTGGGCGCAGGTGCGGAGCCGCAGAAGCGGCACATGTAGCGCAGAAGCACATTTGGAGCTGGGGGCAGGAGTCCGCAGATGCGGAGATTTCATCGGATCTGCGAAGGCGCAGATGCAATCGCCTTGGCACAAAAGTGCGATGGGCGCAGATGTGGAGCAATTCCTCGCACCTGCGATGTCGCAGAAGCAGATTATATTCCGCAGTTGCGAGAGGTCTGGGATAAACGATTTTTCCATGAGCGAAGGTTCGGGCCGCACGTGCGGTTCCACAGAAGCGGGAATTTTATCGCAGGTGCGACTTACTTGGGCAGACTCACTATATATCGAGGTTTTGGTTCTTTTTATCATAATTTATTTGGAGCTCGGTTTTGAGAGATTTTTATGAGGATTTTCACCATATAGACTGGGATAAGTATTTCTACTCTTTTGAATATATTTCATTATTCAATCTACGATTTAGGCATATGATTGATGAATTTTAAAGAGAAATTGGGGGGGGGGGGGTTTATTTAAACTCCCTAAAGTGAGTTTTTGAGTTTTGAACATTGATTCAGAGTCGGAATTGAGTGAAATTAGTATGGTTGGACCCGTAATTAAATGGGTTACCGGATTTTGTGAGTTTGTCGGGTTCCGAGGCGCTACCTGGGTTTGACTTTTTGGTTGAATTTAAGTAATTGATTACAGATCCAACCTTTATCGATTGAGTTTGTCTCCTATGGCATTATTTGATGTTTTAAAGTTGCTTTTGGCTAGTTTCGAGCCGTTCAGAGGTTGATACGCAAGAGACGACATTTCTAGAGTGTTGTTTGGCTTGCTCGGTATTTGTTTTGGCTTGCTTGAATTAAGTATCCTATCTAAACTTGGTTGAGGCACTAGTTGCCTAAATTATTTGTGATAGCTACGTGCTATGGGCGCGCATATGTGCGGGGTTTAAGCCCATGTGCGAGCACCGAGGTATTCTTCTATGCTCGAGGTAGTGTTTAGGCTATGATATGCCTAGAATTGACTGTCAAGCTTTAAGCTATAATGTTTCTCGTATTTGTAACATTGTTGTGAACTATTTGAATTTCCGTTATAACTAGGAAAGAGAGGTGATATGTTTGAGGTTACGAAGAAGCTAATTCCCTAAATAAACTTGGTAATTGTTATTTCTATGATGAAACTACCGATTTGAGCTATGATAGCATACTTTGCACATGCATACACTTTAGCAAGTCACTTATACCAGTCCAGGAGCATGAAATCTGATATTCGTTGATCACATACATGTATTCTTGTATATTTTTTATATGTGATATGATTTGGACTAGATGCTTGTGACCATGCCGGGCGGATTGTGTTGTTATGCATGTGACCATGCTGGGCGGAGTGTGTTGTTGTGCCTTTGACCACGCTGAGTGAATTGTAATATTGAGCCTATGACCATTGTCGGGCGGATTATGATAATTATCCCCGTGAGTTGTTCGTCCAACGCGTGAGTTGTCCGTGCGGTTGTCATACTATTAGAATGTGATTTGTCCGTGCGATTGTTATACTATTAGCATGTGAGTTTTTCGTGTAGCACGTGAGTTGTCCGTACGGATTCATATATTGATAATATAGCACGTGAGTTGTCCGTGCAACATGTGAGTTGTCTGTGCGGCTGTTATACTATTAGCACGTGAGTTATCCGTGCAGCACGTGAGTTGTCCGTGAAGCGTGTGGAAACAGATCTATCCCCTAAGGTCACCCTCTCATGTTTCTCTCTTAATGGTGTACCATGCGGATTGTGAGAAACAGACAGGTTTTTGGTTGATGTGAGCTCTGGAGAGCTGGTTATTATATATTGGATCGGGTTGCGCACCGCAACAGATTGATATTTGGTTATTGCATTTCAACTTTACTTGTAATTTTCTCAATTGTCTCCCTGCTTTACTTGCATGTCTTCTTTATGTGTTGGATTTTGACTGAGTAGAACACTTTAAAAACAAATAATTGTGAGCATCAGAGTGGTTTTACCTGAGATTTTCCTGATTTGATCATATATCTATTCTATACATTGCCGAAATTATGAATTGCACAGGTAATGGTGAATATCATTTATAGTTATTGCTTCTTTTACCTCCCCCAGGTTAGTTAGGATACTTATTGAGAACATGGGGTCGGTTGTACTTATACTACTACACTTCTGCACATTGCGTGCAGATCTTGGAGCTCTTGCTGCTGTGTATGACGGGAGCTGGCATTGAAGATGTACTTGCGTTCCAGTTATGGCTATCACTTGTCCTTGGTAGCTTTAGATTCAAATTCTGTTCATGTACATTCTAAATAGATATTGTAATTATTTTAATTCAGTTTTGTAAATCTAAGTTTTAGTAGCTCATGACTTGTACTACCAGTCTTTGGGGACTTGTATAAGTATTCAGTTATTTCACTTTTGACTCTAAATTTTATTGTTAAATTGTGTTTACTGTTATTTGGCTTACCTAGTGGGTTGGGTTAGGTTCCATGAGGAATAGTTAGATTTTGGGTCGTGACAAGTTGGTATCAGAGCTCTAGGTTCATAAGTTCTACAAGTCATGAGCAAGTGTCTAGTAGATTCTTGCGGATTGGTATGATGACGTCCATACCTATCTTCGAGAGGCTACAGGACATCTAGGATAAACTTCCCATCATTCTTTTCTTATCGTGCGACATTGATTCAGCTTGAAGCATTTGAATTCCTCCCACTCACTCGTATGTAATGTTGAGCTTTCTTTATCGGCTGTGCATCACCGGCTTGTAGTTTCATGGATGAGGTGCGAGATGTGTGTGTTGTAGTGGTAGGCTAGTTTGGAGGACTTGAGGCCGGGTTTTGACCGCCGCTCCGGTTCAGTGATTTAGTTGTATGAGTATGTGCTTTTGGACTTCTATGTCCGATAGTGTCCCTAGAAGTGGGACTTGCAGCTCAGTGAGTGGTTGGATTATTATATGGTGAGTATTATATGACTGCGGGATGTGCTTATATAGTTTGGATGTGATGAGAAGAATTTCAATTGGAATGTGAAAGACTATGGATGCTTGATTTTTGTCTTGATGTGTTGTAAGTCTCAGGTTATGAGTGTTTTGAGGGATTCTTTCGTGTTGTTCATTTGTGGAACGAAGTAGATTCTCATGTCTTGTTGACGAGTTCAGACTCGGAAAGATATAGTGATTGCATAGTAGTTGTGGCCATGAAAAGGCATAGAGAGATGCTGGATTAAGGCCAAGCAAATGGGTTATCCCCTGCGGTATGTTCGTTTGTGTGATTCTTATGATATCTATGTGGGGAGTTTTTCTTCCGCAGTGGGTTATATGTGTTGCATTTGAGTTTTTATCGGTTGAGAAAGTTGACTTGACTGTCACGAGGATGGATGTGAGCTTAGCAGATGATTTTAGGTATTTTATGAGTTGTGTTGCATGATCTTATGGAGGATTTAGTTCAATTTCAGTGCGTATTATGGAAATAATAGAGTATTGGTATTGTGAGTTATCGAATGTTTTATTCTATAGCTTTGAGCCAAGTGGGGAAGTTTGCTATCCATGAGTTGATTGCATGGTTATATGTTGTATTCATTTCAATTTGAGGGATACTTATTAATCAGTTATGACTTGCGAAGGTTGAGATCGAGGATGACTCGAGAAATAAAATTTCTGAATACGGGTTATATTACACTTATGGGTATATGGAAATCGTGGAATGATTTGAGTCTGTTATTCATGAAGGATGATGTGTGCATGGAGTAGGGATTTAATCGGTCGTGTTAAGATGAGGCTACTTCTTTAGGTGGTGGTGTGATAATGGAGCACATGTCGTTCCGCTTGGTTGGGCGGTGCATTTGAGATTAGAATAGGGTGGATGGCTCTCGAGAAGGTTCTAATAGATTCAAGGTTCATATGTGGTGTTTGACAAATTTCAAAAATTTGTAAAAGGGATAAGATCTGAAATTGCATTGGGCGGTGTTGGGACTAGCGGTATATCTGTATCTCTATGTTTCAGTATCACAGAAGTTAAAGAAACAGCTTCAAATTCACATGAGGACTCTTCAGAGTGGGTATCTAGAATATGGTATTTTGAGTGTTTAAAAGGGAATACAGTGGCTTATGAGCTTTAGGACGATGTAGTTTCATGCTAGGGTCTCTTGTGGTGAGCTTTGGGCAAGATCGTAGTGTTCTAGCAAGGAGAAATGTCAATTTGAGGGCAATTCTGAAGGAACTAGGGGAAATAGGACAGCTTGGTGGTAGATCAGATCAACATGGTTATAGGTATAATTGACTCTTTTGGTTCATATGATGTGGTGACCCTCTATAGGTGTTTTGTGGTAATACTCTTGGGTTTGGCGATGGCGACCTGCGTGACTTGATTGAGTTAGAGGAATTCAGTTCTGATGGCTTGGTTATGTGCATATGGGTTTGGTAGAGTTCTCGATGATTTCTACCATGGTTTGAGATGGATATTTTCAACCGGCATGAGGAATATGTTGCGTGTTGTGATTTTCTCCTCGATGGGATCCAGTGGAAGGTTTCCGGCTGATTGAGTGTGTATTCTACTTATGACTTAGAATTGAGAATGAGGTTCTCGTGTTTTCATATGATCGCATGATAGATGCGGTGTGTCGTGTGAGGTTGAGATTTGCATGTGCAAGTATGCGATTCAGTCTCGAAAGGAAGGTCATGAGTTCTAGACGACATTGACAGTTTCAGATATTTAGAATAATGCTGGCATTATCTTGTATCATATGAGAAAACTAAGCATTTCAAAAGGCGCCTTGTGTTTTGACTTGTGGATGCTTCATTGGTATTGCGATACTCGCCTGGTTGATCAACTGCTGATGTTCAGATTTTGCTATATGACACGGAAGAATTATGGAAATATCTCTCGTAGAATGATTGTGTATGAGAGATGTGTTAGTCATTCGAGTAGTGGAGATAGGATTGGCTATGGTGATTTATGTGTTCTATGGATTTGGAGACTGAGAGTTCACAAAATAGATTCTTTCGTGGTTGCGGACTATGAAGATGTGGCCAAAGTTAGTCGGATGGTAGTATGTTTTATGATTGGTCATTGTGGACTTTTGGAGGGATTATCCATTTGGGGATGACCGCAATTGATTTGGGGGATCATTGGTAGGCCCAATGAGGATGTGTATTCTACACCGGGTCAGATTTATTGACTCAGCATTGTTATCACTGAGGGGTATGTCCTTCGGTTAGAGTTGAGCTTGTTCGTGTCTTGATATGTTCTATGTGCTACTCTTCCATGGTATGATGAGTTGTGATCTGTTGGTTATTTGCACACATGATGTGTTCTGTTTGGGCCTTGTGGTGAAGTTCGAGCGAGATGGTCCTCTGGGTGTTGAATGACTGAGCCTTGGTTATGGTCTTTCTCTTTGTGGTATGTGGTGTTACCCATTTCTCCATAATTATGGTCATGCACTTGGTGTGATTGATGTTGATTTGTATGTAGTTGATTTTGAGCATTAGGACTCGAGGTATTTCATGTGGACTAGTATTTGGATTGGGTCACGTATCGCAGTGTAGTTATGATCCTTTGGGTTGATTTAGTGAGTCTTGGTTCTCCCTGTGTGATGGGTTAATAGCATTGTGCTCTTGGTGGTACCTGTTGAGCTTGTGGAACGGTTCTTTCATTTGAGTCATTCTATTTTGGGTACATTTGAGTTGTTGCTTATGGGTGCACGGATTGCACGGGTTATGGCTTGGGGTTGTATTGGTGTAGCATGTCAGTGGGCAACTTGTATTTGATGAGATGAGGTCATTGGACCTAGAATGGGTGCTATCAGATTTGGTTATGATAAGTTTGGAAGAATAATGTCACTAATCAGCTTAGAATTTGGCTATGGGTCTTGTTCGGTAAGAGAACTCCATGACTGTTGATCTGATGAGTGGTTATGAGTTTCTGCATGTTTCTTTCATCATCGGTAGTGTACGAAGGTATTGAACTCCATGACTGTTCATCTGCATGTTTATTACCGGTATCGGGTTTGTTTTTGAGCAGCTACTGTGATCGAAAAGTATTGCTACGAGTACGCGAGTTATGTGGTATATCTGTGATTACATCTTGGGTTACGGTTATGGCTTGATACAACATGTTCAAACTTATACAGATACGAGATTCAGGTCTTGTAATAAATTTCAGATTTTGAAAATTGGGTTCTAAGGTTTACGGACTAAAGTTGAAGTACGGATTTTCAGTTTGTTGTGTTTTTAGGCTTATATGGATTGGGGTGACGTGGGATCACCCTCGGGTTTGTCTATGGTGAGCTTACACAGTGATTTGATGGCTTTGGAACGACTCTTAGCATGTTTGAGGATGAACGTATGTTTAAGTGGGGGAGAATGTAACGACCAAATCACTCGTTTTGAGCATTTATATTCCATTTGGCTGTTTGAAGTCTTGCAGCTTCATATGATGTATTATGACTTGTATGAATTGTCGGTGTTGGTTTTCAGATGATTCGGAATTGATTTGGAAGAATGATTCTCATTTTAGAAGCTTTAAGTTGGAAGAGTTGACCAAGTTTGACTTTGGTGTATTTGGCCTCGGATCGGAGTGTTTATGATTTCGGTAGGTCCGGATGGTGATTTTGGCCTTGGGCATATGCCCGAAATTTCATTTGGAGGTTTCTAGAAAGTTTAGACACTATTTGATGAAAGTTGAAAATTGAAAGGTTTGGAATGTTCATAAGTTTGATCGAGAGTTGACTTTGATGATACCGTGTTTGAATTGTTGTTCCCGGAGCTGGAATAGGTTCGTTATGTCATTTGGAACTTGTGTACAAAATTTGAAGTCATTCCAGGTTGATTTGATATGAATTAGTGCGGTTTTGAAAATTGAAAGTTTAAAAGTTTTTCAAGTTTGATTTGAGGTATGATTCATTGTTTTGATGTTTTTATGTGTAATTTGAGGCCTCAAGAAGGTCCGTGTTATGTTTTGGGACTTGGTATATTCGGATAGGGTTCCAAGGGGCTCGGAAGAGTTTCAGACGTGGTTCGGATCATTTTGGATCATTTTGGCTATGCTGGTTTGGCAAGGACCTGGTGTGGCCGCTCCTGCGGAGCCATGGGCGCAGGTGCAGAGTTGTAGAAGTGGCACATGTAGCGCAGAAGCGCAAATTGGAGTTGGGTATTAGGAGTCTTGATAAGTAGGGATTTTGACTACTTATTAGCACTATTTTGCTTTTGTTTTAATCCGAAAGTATTGATTTATGCTCCCGAATCTAATGAAATTGTGCAAATTGCAAGAATGTTGAAGTTTGGTATCCCATGATGAAATCCGACTCAAAAAGGAGTGTTCCAAAGCACAAAAGGGCACATAAGCAAAGAAGTGCAGTCCGCAGAAGGATTTCTGCGGCCGCAAACCAAGCGAAAGAACCCAATAGGATTTTGACCAACGTGCGGACTGCACATGAATTGTGCGGCCGCAAAACAGGGTCTGCACTGACAGATGATTTCAAGTTCAGAGTGTGTGCAAAAGACCAAGTCCCGAAACCTTGCTGAAGTGCGGACCGCACAAGAATTGGCGGCCGCAAAAGTTGCTTCGCAGCCGCAATCCCTAAATGCGCGGCTGCAGAATCCCATCTCTTGCCAACTGAAGAAATCTGCGGACCGCACATGGAATTGTGCGGCCACAGAACCTCCCGAGGGGCATTTTTATCAGCGGATTTTGGCCCACTACAAATAGACGAGTTTCACAATATTAGGTCAAGTTTTTGAAGTAAAAAGTTGTTGTATCCATTACCTTTTGCCAGTTTAGGAAGTATGTGATTATTTTAGTGTTTAAATATTGTATTTTATCATTTTAATCTTTGATTATGAGTTTAATTATCTTTTCTTCTTTATTTTCTTCAATTCCCATTATGAGTAGCTAGATTCTTATTAGGGTTGTGACCCAACCCTAATATGTAAACCTTATGGGTATTTATTATGATTGGATGTTGATTATTTAGCTTAGTTCATGCTTCAATTTTAGAATTAATGGTTGCAAACATTGATTCATGCTTTTTTGACTTAGTCTCTACTGGAGAAAGAGGGACCTAGTCTAGGATAACTTGGCTAACAAGGAATTGGGCTAATTGAGAGTTTGATTGGCCTAATTAAAGGGTTCAAACTAGAGATAGTAAGAATCCGACTCGAGCTCATATCAACTATTTTGTTTGATACCCATTTGGACTTGAGAAAGCTAAATTAGGAAAAATCACCCTCCGACCGAGAGGTATTGAGTGGGAAATGTAGAGTTGAGAGTTATAATATACCACAATCAACAAAACAAGTATTAACGTATTTAACCCATTAGGCGAACACCTAGGTTATGGTCACATCCCTAGGCTTTTAAACTATTTGGAAAAACACCAAAAAGAATTGTTCATTTCTAGTTTATTTTACTTAGCTTAATTGTTAGAGTAATAGTAGAAGTAGAAATCAAAACTTATTGTGGAAGTGCAAATTTAGTTAATCCATTTGCTTTCTTCAAGTATATCTCCTAAAACCTCTTATAACTCCCCGTGGATTCAACCCCGACTCATAGTTGGGTAATTTATATTGCATATCCGTATCATATCTCTTATCGAGGTGTTTTGTGGACGTCATCAATTTTTGGCGCTGTTACAGGGGAGTTAAGAAGGTGTTAGCTATATATTTAGGTTTGTTTTTGGAATATCTTCTTTTCCTTCCGTGTTATGTGAAACAATTTTAGGTACAACCATGGCGGCAAACAATGATCTCGGAAATAAGCCTTTGGGGGATATGGACGTCGAGGATGAGCAAGTTGGGGAGGTACCTCTTGAACCTCAAGCCAATCGAAGAGGCTGGGTGCCTTAAGACAATGTCCCCGATCCAGCCCTACTTCCACCACAAGTGGATCTACACCGAATATTACCCAATGAAGGATATGCTAGTGCAATAGTCCCTCCCCGTATTAGGGCGGGCAACTTCCAAATCACCAATGTGATGCTCACTTTGCTTGAGCGATGAGCTTTCTTCACCGGTGCTCCAACTCAAAATGCGTATAAACATTTGAAGGGGTTTATGGACACTTGTTGGGGGAGCAAACAAACGAATGTCTCCAAGGATGCATTGAGGCTAAGGCTTTTTCCTTTCTCTCTACAAGGGAAAGCTTTAAATTGGTTGGAACGATTACCGAACCATTCCATTCACACTTGGATGAGTTGGCGGAAAAGTTTATTTCTAAGTTCTTCTCTCCCGGGCGCATAGCTACACTTCGAAATGAGATCTTAGCATTCAAGCAAGAGCTGAATGAACCACTACACGAGATATGGGAACGCTATAGAACTATGGTCAGGGAATGTCCCAACAACGATATGACGGAAAACATGATTTAACAAACCTTCTATCGTGGTATTAACACCACCAACCAATGCGTAGTGAATCAACTTGCTAGTGGAACTTCATGACTACGCTTTATGCGGAGGCGTGTGAGATTTTGGATGAGATGGCGGAAACGTCATCGTCTTGGCAATCCCGGGCGAATGTTCCACAAGGTGATCCAAGTATGATCCACCTTCACAAAGAATTGCAAGACCATGGGCAAGCCATTGCCAAATTGACAAACACCATGACTCAATTAGCAAAGGCCCAACCAAATCAAGTGCAATATCCCAAGCAAGTAAATGCCATGGAAGGAGTGAACATGATGGTGAACAAGAGGAGGACCAAGGGTCCATAAGTGCTAAATCGAGTGGAGAACTATGTGCAAGAAGATGGTAGTTTTGAGCAAGATGATTCCTATAATGAGCATAAAGAGGAAGTGCAATATGTGAACAATTTTCAAGGGAAAATAAACAAATTCCAAGGCCCAAACCAACAACAATGTTGACCTCAAAACAATCAAGGAAATTGGAGACGAAACAACAATCAAGGAATTGGCATAACAACAACAATCAAGGAAATTGGGGGGGGG